>JALPQD010000176.1:2839573-3129573 GCA_023101885.1 Typhlomys cinereus | reverse complement strand
GGATTCATGAGCATGCACTTTTATGCATGTGATAATTTATTCATGCTAATTTGATCTCCATGGCTTAAATTCTAAAATTTCTGATAATCATGTCACTATCTACCATACAGTGCACAAATAAGAACATACTCTGGAGAATCTGCATAGATTAAAATGTTGACTCCACTTATGATTTGCAACTTCTTGCCTTAATTTTTCATGTACAAAATGGATGTTGTAATAATAATGCCATTGATTAAATGTATCAATGAATGTATAGCTACAGTAGAGTTTTATTATGATTGATATTATTCTAATATTTGTAATCAAAAAGTATTATGCATAAAATTAAAGCCTAGAGAAGTTCAGAGAAATAGTTACCTTTCCGTGCTTGGAAGATGTTTAAAAATAGGCAAAAATCTGATGCTATTTCTGTGATAATGTTGTGAGAGCATTTATTAATGAAACAATTGCCAAAATCCTCATTGATGACACAGCTTAAATTTGGTTTCTATGATTGAAAAATGTGTTGTCTTCATCCCCAGATATTTAAATTCCTTGTCTGTACATTGCTAAAGGCTTTACAAAAGTATTTTATTTAATGTTTGCATGTTTTGAGACAGGTACTATTATTCGTCCATTCTTACATATTAAGTGCCTGAAGACTAAAAAGATTGTGAAGCCGGTTCAAGTTCACTCAGCCAGGAAGTAGCAGGCACAATACTGAGGTCATCTCTGCTTAATCATTAGGAAGATTGTATGAGATCCTCACTGCACAGTGCCAATCTCACCCTTCATTGTGCTGCCCACAACCATCATGTCTGCTCTCTGCCCTATTACGCACAAATACACAACTCACACATAACAAACACACACACATACACAAGCACACATACACATGCATACACACATGTACACATATGCACATATGCCATATGCAAAACATAAATATGCATACATGAACACATGCACATGTGCACATGTACACACACATGCACATGCACACACATGCACACGTATGCTTATACTTTTGTCTCAAATCATCTTCAGTGAAAGCTATTCTATGTTTATAAACTTATTTATCTGGCTGCCTCCATAGGAAATTATCTTTAAATATGGGTACGTGATCAAAATAATTTTTCAATTAGTAATCAGAAAAAATATCCACAAAATATATTGAACAGATTCTGGTACTGCACACAAGCTGTCATTCTAGTGCAGGTAAAATGTTAGTCAAGACAGAAGACATAGGGATTCCCTGTGACCTATAGGAAATCAACAGTTCTCTAGAAAAGCAGAAAAAGAAACCTGCAAATTTGGAACTACTGACTTCTTCTCTTCCTCTAACCTAATTTCAGCCAGTGTCCTGAAGGGTACATCTGTGTGAAGGCAGGGAGGAACCCCAACTATGGCTATACGAGCTTCGACACCTTTAGCTGGGCCTTCCTGTCTTTATTTCGTCTCATGACTCAAGACTTCTGGGAAAACCTTTATCAACTGGTGAGAACAGACATAATGGTTCTTCTGGGAAGCATGAAATACAGAGACCTAGAGATTCGCCATAGAACCTTTTATTGCTTAAAGGGTGAGCTTGTAACAGCTCCATGAAACTTATGACAATGCCTCTTCCATTTTTCCAGACGCTGCGTGCTGCTGGGAAAACATACATGATCTTTTTTGTGCTGGTCATTTTCTTGGGCTCATTCTACCTTATAAACTTGATCCTGGCTGTAGTGGCCATGGCCTATGAGGAGCAGAATCAGGCCACGCTGGAAGAGGCGGAGCAGAAAGAGGCGGAGTTTCAGCAGATGCTGGAACAATTGAAAAAGCAGCAAGAAGAAGCCCAGGCAAGTAGAGCCAGCAAGAAGAGAGACCTTTTGTCTTGTTTATCTCAGTCTTCTGAGTTAGGCGTTATTATTGACATTGTAGACATGAGAGATACATGTATTGGTTCTTAGCAGACTATTATTTGGTTTGATGATTGCTTCGGATGCTAATGGAATCACGGTGTGTGCAATTTCACTTGCTTCTTTGACATTTTTCCTCCCTGTTTTGCATTGACAAATTTAACTATCAATGCCCTCATTTACCGAAGCTCACGAAGTCAGTAGAAAAGCGTGCTTTCAGTATAAGTGCTTTCTAAAGCTCCAAGAGATGATAGATCCACTTAGAATTGGCTCTTATTCACAGTGTCACTAGAGATGAGAAATGTTAAAAACAATGCTAGTCAAACTAGGATAATTGCATGGAATTTGGAAAGACTAAGTCCTTTCTAGTATGAAGCATGAAAACATAAATCTGTGGGTTACATGAAGTAATTAACTAAAACACTGATATTGTCTGCCTCTTACACTGTGGATTCAATCATGTTGACTTGATAAGTCTTCAAAATAGGGGCTGGAGAGGTGGCTCAGGGGTTAAGCCTCTGCCTTGCAGGCGGGAGATCCTGAGTTCGGATCCCAGATCCCATGTATAGATGCCAGGCGGAAGCGGGGGCGGCCTGCGCTTCTGGTCCTGGTAGGGCGGAGCCTGTGAATCCCCTGGCAGAGGAAGTAGAGGCGTCCATGGTGGTTCCCAAATTCGTCCGTGGTTCTACACATACACAGACACACGCGCACGCACACATACATGTGCACACATACACAATTGAATAAATAAAAAAAGTCTTCAAAATAATATGAGTATTTCTCTAATTACATTTGCTTAACTTAATGGCATCAACTGATCCCATTGTCTATTTTTTCCCCTTTCTTGAATGCTAAATGCAGTTCTCTTCAGCCACCATTATTTAATATATAATAAGATCAAGTAAATAAAGTATACTAAGATAGTCATCACAGGGTGTTGGATTTTGTTAAACTGCACACTTAGAAATTTACATCTGTGGACAGAGGAGACGATTTAGGGTTTAAAGCCCTTGTCTCACAAGCAGAAACCTGAGTTTGATTCTCCAGGTTCCGTGTTAACAATTCTGGGCAGATATGATGGAGGCCTATAAGTCTGGCCCTGGAAGGAGGAACCTAGGAAACTCCAGACCAAAGCAATATGGTAGAGGATCAATCCAGAATGATTCCTGATGTCACCCTCCACAGGCACGCAAGTGCCCTCTTTGCACATGCTCGCATGCACACCCAATAAATAAATAAATAAATTTAAAACTTTGCACAGGTACTGAAACCTGAGATTCCTGAATACGTAAATTCTAAAGTTCTTCTTGTACATTTCCAGGTAGAATACTCATGTATTTCCCAGTGACATACTCAGTTTAAGTTAAAAAAGAAAGAAAGAAAAGTTCAACCAATAAATACCAGACAAAACTAGTTTTGGTACTTCAGTCTAGCACTAATAATCATTGCCAAGTGTGATTCAACACAAACGCCTGGGAGGAATAAATGGAGAACATTAATTACTTTTTAAACTTTTCCTTCATTTTTGACAACTTTACAAATATAGACAATGCATTGAGATTAGATTCGTCACCAACACCAACAACTTCTCTTTTTATGATTTCTCTCTCCTTCTTCCTAAATAGTCCCTTTCCTATTTTCCTGCATTTTTTTCCTCACTCAGTTTAAATAGGGCTAGTCATATGAGTATAGAAAGGGGTAATTTGCTGGAGCACAGGCAACTTACCAGTGGCTACACCATTGAAGAAAATGACACCTTTCCTCTCTGGGTGCTTATGATTGAAACAGCCATGTCATACCCACATGGTAGTAAGAAATTTTAATTTTAAAATTCTTTCATTTTTAAAACTTGTTTAAATCATTGTAAAAATGTTATGATGCTTGATTGTCGTGCGCTACTAGATAATTAGAATGGACACTGTGAAGCCAGAGTTTCAAGTATTCTATCACTCATGCGTGTCTCTTTCCATCTGAATGTTGTATTTTATTCCTTAGTCAAATTAAGGACAATGTCCCGTTTTCTAACATAGGAAACAAAACAGAGAATTGCTTTTCAAAGTCATCTTCATTACGTAGTAGATAAATGAAATGGTAATAAATAGCTTTTAAGTTTGTATACAACTGGCATTTACTTTGGACTTTCAGGCAGCAGCTGCAGCCGCGTCTGCTGAATCCAGGGACTTTAGCGGCCCTGGAGGGTTGGGAGTTTTCTCCGAGAGTTCTTCGGTGGCGTCAAAGCTAAGTTCCAAGAGTGAAAAAGAGCTAAAAAACAGAAGAAAGAAAAAGAAACAGAAAGAACAGTCTGGAGAAGAGGAGAAGGAAGACATAGTAAGAAAATCTGAGTCTGAAGACAACATAAGGCGAAAGGGCGGATTCCGCTTCTCCTTGGAAGGAAGCAGGCTGACATATGAAAAGAGGTTTTCCTCTCCACACCAGGTAGAGCATGAGATTTAATAAATTGCCTTTGATGACGAGATTTGATTTTCTTTAAGATGATGCCAGAGTTTGGTTAAGCTGCCTTCTTGCTGGAGGCACACACAATGTTTTCAGAATACCCACGCTATCAAGTGTTTCGGTTGCCACCAAAGGAATCCTGTGAGATTTCCAGCTCTCTGCAAACCCAAGAAGGCATTTTTAGATGCCACTGAACTTGGGGAGATTTGCAGCTTTGAAGTTTTGTTAAGGCTTGAGACTCTCTGGGCAGCTCTCCACATGGGAAATGATCAGCAGATGGTCATGATCCTTTCTTAGCTACTGTGCCAGGACCCAAGGAACTAATTGTGGATTTTCTGAGTGGCAGATGCCCAGAAGTGGACCAGCAAGGCTTTCGGGCCATCTGTGCGGTGTTCCCATCCATGTGCAAACTCACACGCAAAGTATGATCTTCATGCCTTTGTTTCAAAGGAAATTGAAATGAAATCTTTCAGAAAGAGTAGTCATTTTAGACTGGCATGCACTGAGAAAGACTTTCGACACTAAAATAGCAGTGATCTGTAGTTGTACATGATTTTCTGTCTTGTATTCCATGAGGACTTTCATTCAAAGAAGATGCTAACTTATGTATTACAGGAAAATGGCATCCTGTGTCTGGATTATGAACCATACAAACTGCTGAAAAATTTAAAATTTAGAATTTTTCAATTTAGCTTTAAAATTCCTGGAAGTATCCATTACCACTGCAAAGAACAATGTCCCCATGAGTGAAACTTCATGAACATATAGTAATAACAACAATGCTGATGGTGGTGATCACAGTCATGTTTCTACTGCATGGCTTTGTGGTGTGAATTCTTTAAAAACTTCATTGCAAAGCTGTAGCTACTAATTTACTCACCGTCATTAATTTTCAACTGTAAAGAGGAGAGTCTGCATATCAAAAGCTTATTTTTTTTCTGCTCATACAAACATAATAGGAACCCCTGTCCCCTCCTTCCCTCCACCTCTCCCTGGACTTTCTTGTTCCCTCCCCGCTTTGTCCCTTCCTTTCCCCCCTCCCTCCCTTTCTCCCAGTGCCCCCTTCCCCCATTTCTGAGGCATCCTTTAATGAGTATATCAAACTTTCCTCTGGGTCCTCCTCTCTGGTGAGGTGTAAGGACTCAGTGGCATTTCCTAGAACTCTTTCTTGTGTTCCCCCTAAGTATAGGAACACTATTGTGACTGTTAATCCCTTGCTTCTAAGAATTCTAGTGCCTTTAGTCCATGCTAGAATTTGAGGGGTCAACGGTATGTTGGTCATTGCACAGATCATGCAGAGTCCTGTTATAATTGCTTCGGCCCTAACTTGTGTGGAGTATCTTGCATATCATGACTCCTCCCATCCTTGTGCTCTTACAATCTTACCACCCCCTCTTCCACAAATTTCCCTGAGCTTCAGGATGGGGAGAGATTAGGCAGGCCTGATTCCAGGTGGTTGTTATAGAGTCTCTGATGTTCTGAATTATAGTTTGTTGATGATTTTTTTTCAGTTTTGCTATTCCTGCAATGCCCTTGGTTCCATCCTGATGGGTATTGGATGTCACCCTCTGGCCAGAGATAAAAAACCTGTTAAATTAGAGTCTTGTTATAAGAGTCTAGTCAAAGGTAGATGGAATAGAAGTAGGAGACCGCAGTGAGAGAGGGGTTAATCACCCATTTGCAAAATGGTTGCCTTCTATCTGTCAGCCTATATGCCCTCCCCTTCTAGTAAGATCATATCCCATCAGTTGCAAATGATCAGAAGGAAAGTCTGTGAACTTAATCAGATGTCTCATTACTTACTTGCAGTCCTTGATGATGGCCTATTTTCTCTGCTGTAATTTGGTCCCCTCTGTTTCTGGTGGGGCCCTCCTTCCCCATCCCTCCTGTTTATAATCTTTACAATTACTCTAGGTATTACAGAGATTTGTCTTTGAGTGTCTCTAAGTGAGTTTGGTACTAGGATCCACCTATTAGGGAGTACATACGGTGCTTAACTTTCCATGTCTGGGATACTTCACTCAATATAATTGTTTCTAATTCCATCCATTTTCCAGCAAATTGCATTAAATCATAATTTTTGATGGCTGAGTAGTATTCCATTGTATAAATGTACCACATTTTCCTTATCCATTCATCAACATTGTACATTTGGGCTGATTCCATGACTTTGCTATTGTAAACAGTGCTGCTATTAACATGGTCATGCTTGTGTTATCGAGGTGAATTTTGGCTGTATGGGGGTTATTCCCAAAAGTGGTATAGCAGGGTCATATGGCATTTCAATCTTTAACTTCTTTAAGAATCGCCAGATGGCTCGCCAGAGTGGTTGTATGAGCCTGCACTCCCACCAGCAATGTAAGAGAGTTCCCTTCTCTCCACATCCTCTCCAGCATTTGGTGTTGTTTGTATTGTGCATTTTTGCCATCCTGACAGGGGTGAGATGATATCTCAGGGAGGTTTTGATTTGCATTTCCCTGATGGCTAAGGATGTGGAGCATTTTTTAAGATATTTGTTAGACATTTTAATTTCGTCCTTGGTAAAGGCCCATTTTTTAATTGGCTCATTTGTTTCCTTGGTGTTTGGTTTTCTAAGTTCTTTGTGCACTCTGGCTAATAGAGCTCTATCAGAAATGTGGTTAGTGAAGATTTTCTCCCATTCTGTGGGTTGCCTGTGTGCTCAAGTTACAATCTCTTTATCTGAACAGAAGCTCTTTAATTTCACAAGATCCCATCTGTTGGGTGTTGGTTGTAGTGACTGTGCTATTGGATGTCTGTTCAGGAACTGTTGGCCTAGCCCAATCAGCTCGAGGGAGTTCCCTATCCTTTCAACTATGGTTTTTATAGTCTCTGGCCTTATATCGAGGTCCTTGATCCATTTGGAGTTAATTCTTGTACATGGTGACAAGTACGGGTTCAGTTTTAATATTCTGCATGTGGAGATCCAGTTTTGCCAGCACCATTTGTTGAAGATGCTGTTCTTTTTCCATTGGATTTTTTTTTAATTTTTTATTATTATTATTATTATTTATTCAGCTGTGCACATGTGCGTGTGTATGTGCCCGCGCGTGTGTGTGTCTGTGTGTGTGTGTGTGCCCGTGTATGTGTAGAACTACTGACGAATTCGCGAACCACCATGGACGCCTCCACCTCCTTCTGCCCCGGGATTCACAGGCTCCGCCCTACCAGGACCAGAAGCGCTGGCCGCCCCCGCTTCTGCCTGGCGTCTATACGTGGGATCTGGGATCCGAACTCAGGACCTTCCGCCTGGAAGGCGGAGGCTTAACCCCTGAGCCACCTCTCCAGCCCTCCATTGGATTTTTTGGAACCCTTTGTCAAAGATCAAATGGCTGTAGTTGTGTGGGCTTCTAACTGGGTCTTCAATCTTTATCCATTGATCTGTGTGTCTATTTTGGAGCCAGTACCAGGCTGTTTTTACAATTATGGATTTATAGTACAGACTAAGGTTTGGTATGGTGATACCTCCAGCCGTGTTTTTGTTACTCAGGATTGTTTTTGCTATCCTGGGTCTTTTGTGCCTTCATATGAATTTTGAGATTGTTTGGTCAACTTCTTTGAAGAATTGCTTTGGGATTGTAATTGGTATAGCATTGAATTTGTATATTGTCCTTTGGTAGGATGGTCATTTTTACGATGTTGATTCTGCCAATCCAGGAACATGGGAGGTCTTTCTACCTTCTGATGTCTTCTGCAATTTCTTTCTTTAGAGTTTTAAAGTTTTCATTGTAAAGGTCTCTTACTTTCTTGGTTAGGTTTATACCAAGGTATTTCACTTTTTTAGGGCCTATAGTAAATGGGATTATTTCTCTCAAGGCTTTTTCACTTCTTTCATTCTGGGCATATAGGAAGGCCACTGATTTTTGTACATTTATTTTGTATCTTGCCACCCTGCTGAACTTCTGTATTAGTTCCAGAAACTTCCTGGTGGAGTTTTTGGGATCACTCAGGTATAGGAGCATGTCATCTGCAAACAGAGATAACTTGACTTCTTCCTTGCTGATTTGAATCCCTTTTATGTCCCTTTCTTGTCTTATGGGTTCAGCTAAGACTTCAAGTACAATGTTGAAAAGAAGTGGTGAGAGTGGACAGCCTTGTCTAGTTCCTGATCAATGTGGGAATGCTTCAAGTTTTTCCCCATTGAGTATAATCCTTGCTGTTGGCTTGTTGTATACCGCTTTTATTATATTGATAAAGGTTCCTTCCATTCCAACCTTCTTTAGGGTTTTGATCATAAAGGGCTGTTGGATTTTTTCAAAAGCTTCAAAAGCCTATTTTATACACACATTATTTCTTAATTCTAATGTATGTATTTTATGAGCATGTATTAATCTCCTGGTGTTCTTCCTCTTCCCCAACAGCATCCATCTACTTTCATGTCTTTTGTATTTTTATTTTTATTTGTTCATCTAGAATTGAATATAAAAGTTTCATTTTTCTGAGTCTGGTTTATTTCACAGGATGATCTGATTTATTATTCATGACTGAATAGTATTCTCATCATGAAGACACCATATTTTCTTAATTGCTCACTCTTGATGAGAACCTGGGCAGTTCACATGACTCCACAACTATGAAGAGTTCCACAACATGGGTATTTTCAGGCATCTATGCGGTATACTGGTTTAAATTCTTTTGAGTAGATATACCTAGGAGTGGTCTAGTTGGATCATATGGTGTTCTATTATTAGCTTTTTGAGGAACTTCCCTACTGATTTCCACAGTAGCTGGATTTATTTACATCCCTATCCACATTATATAAACAATCCTTTTTTCTTGTGTCCCTGCCAACATTTGTACCTTTTGATTTGTTACAGCAATATGACTTATTTTTTATGAATTATTTTGACTGAATGAGATTGGATCTCAGAGTAATTTTGAGTTGCATTTCCCTGATGGTTCAAGACGTTGAGAGCATTTTTCATTTATATAATAGCTAGTTGTACTTTTTCTTTGGGGAACTATCTGTTCGGTTCATTTTCCCATGTTTTCATTTTGCTATTTATTTTCTTGATATTTAATTTTTGAACACTTTATATATAGTCTAATTATTAATGCCCTATCAGATGATTTTTCTATGGTTTTGTAGGGTATCTTTTCACTCTGGTAATTATTTCCTTTGCTGTGTTGAAGCTTTTTAATAGTACGCTTGTCAATTCTTAGCATTATTACCTCAGCTCCTGGAGTCATTTTCAAAAAATTGCTGCCTGCTCATATCCTGAAGTATTGTTTCTAGGTTTTATTCTAGTTGTTTCAAAGTTTCAGGTCTTGCTTTAAGGTTTTTGGCCCACCTTGAGAGGACATGGAAGAAGTTAATGTAGTCAAAAATTTCATCAAAGAAATGTCTGGACAGTGTAAAGATAATTAAAAGATAAAGTTTCTTGTTTGAATCCTCAGAGTCAAGAGAGTGACCATTCACATTCTGGTCCTGTCTGTAATGTGCTTCATTTAATTACTTTCACTATATCTAGTGGCTATAGAACCAGCTTGGGCCTTTTTGCTATCGTTGCTTCTTTGAGGTCTCATGTCACCAAGGTTGATCACAAAATTTCTATGTAAACTGAGAATGATCTCAAACTCCTGGTCTCTCTGACTATACTGTGCAGGTAATGGGATTACAGTCATATGTCATTATGCCTGCCTATAAGCACTATATCTTCTTGATGCATTTTTCTTTATTATTATATAATGATTTTATCTCTTCTGAATAATTTTGGCTTTGAGCCTTTTGTTGGATCTGAATGCAGCTTGGGCTCCTTGCTTTTCTACTGTTTGCTCAGGATATCAGTCTCTTCATTTCTTTGCCAATGACATGCATTTCTTCTTTCTATCCCTTTAGGCCCGAATCCCATGTCCCCTTCTTTCCCCCTAACAACCCTTCATCTCCCCTTTCACACTCCCTTCTATTTTCAAGCTCTCATTTATGTGGCTTACTGTGCTTCATCTAGTGGCATCTTTCTCTTTGATGCCACATGCCTGATATGATTCATGCTCCAGCAACTGTCATAGATCATTGAGGACAGCATTTTTCTTTTCTTCCCTATTAGTAGTCATGAATCTCAGCCTGAGTTTCTTGTGATTAATAATCATTCAGATTTTTTAAGTGACAAATGTCTTCTAATGTTGACTTGTTAGTAAAAATGTATCTAAATATCACATGTACAAGCTTTTACTAAGCTGCATTTTATCAGATAAAGGCCAAAAATTGTA
Organism: Typhlomys cinereus; assembly: GCA_023101885.1. Taxonomy (NCBI): domain Eukaryota; kingdom Metazoa; phylum Chordata; class Mammalia; order Rodentia; family Platacanthomyidae; genus Typhlomys; species Typhlomys cinereus. Next base: position 3,119,005 of record JALPQD010000176.1, on the reverse strand, counting down.
AATATAATTAAGACATGTTAGTTCATGTTAAATACCAATGAATCATAATAATAATATATATATAAATATTCTACTATTAATATCTATTTTTAAATATCTAAAAGAACTCATCACATTATGTGCAGTCAGGAGCAGAGAGCAATACATTCATCGTGCATGCTTGCATTCAGTTGTCTTTCCCTACTTTATGTAGTCTAGGATCCCCTGCCAGGGAATGGTCCTACCCACAATTAAGATGGATAATCCCACACTGACTAATGTCACCAAGATAATATCTGCAGGCATATCCAGTGGCTCTTCCACCAAGTGATTTTGGCTTATGTCAGGTTGTCAGTAATCAGCATAGTACATTCCCTAAATTCTTTTTTGTGCTTTACTGAATTTTGATGATTGAATTTTAATGTGATTTTTGCAGTGAGATCTTTGAGTGAGATTGATTCTATCCCTCACTGTCATGGCTATATCTCTCTTTATCTTCTATTTCTTCTCTATTTATGACTATTGGCTATGAATTGTTTTAGTTTTTGCTTAGCAAAACTTTGTTTCTCCCTCACATTCAAAGGGTTTTATCAGATGTTGTAATCTGGTTTGACAAATTATCTTATTTCAGGGCTTTAAATGCATCTATCCATGTTCTCCTTAGATTTCTCTAGAAAAGTTTGTCACTATTCTGATAGATTTACCTTTGTAAGAAGCTTGGCATTTTTCTCTTGAGACTTTTCATATTCTTTTTTATTTTGTAATGTTAGAATTTTAGCCAGTCTTCTTGTCTTCTTTCTTTCACCCATCATCATGATGATGCTTTCTATCAAGTTTTTATTTGATTTATTGAGCTTTCTCACTTCTGCAATGCCTTTATTTTCTTCAGAAACTCTCTTTTTGCTGAATTTCTCATCTTTGCCCAAGTCTTAATTAGACTTCCTTTCTTCATCTGTTTGAGTCCTATTAGAGTACAAGGTCATTTTTAAAACCAGTCTGATGAATTGCTTGGCATTTCAAGCATTCTGGCTTCTTTGGGTTTAGTTGCTAAGAGGTAACAATTTTCAGAGGGCTTGGGAAAATAGTAGGGTGACAGAATATTTGTCTAGTATGCCTAAAGTCCTTGGGCTCCATTCTCAGCACTTCATAAACCAATCATGGTGATGAATGCTTGTACTCCCACACTTGAGACATGGAGTTAGAGAATCAAAAATCAAAGTCATTCACAACTACAAAGCAGGTTATAGGGCATCTTAGACTACATACATCTCGAGAATAAGAACAAACCAAGAAAAAAAGCCTTCCTGGAAGAGTCATGTTGCCTTAGATTTTCCTGTTTCTTATCTTTCTATCTTGCAATATGTATATCAGTAGGGGTGGATATCCATTCCAATTTTACATGGAAGTCTTCTTAGTAAGCAGTATTCTTTTGAGGGCTCAGTTATCAATACTGTTCATATTGGAGAAAACAAAATGCCATAGCAGAAACAACATAAATTAAGTGAGAAATTCCGTTTAAAAGCAAGATTCAAGAAGTGAGAAAGAAAAGAGGAAAAGAATATGAAGAAGTAGAAGAAAAGTATAAGATACTAAAAATATGTGATTACAGGAGCCAGTGAGATAGTTCAGCCAATAACCTGGCAATTTGAAAACCTGGCAATTTGACATAGGTCCCTGAAAGTCTGCATGGTGGCAAGAACCAACCTCCAAAACTTATTCTCCAACCTCACCCAGGAATCATGGCATGCATGTGTTATATCTCTCTCAACTAAATAAAACAATGAAATATTTTATTTAAAAATTCTAAAAATATGATTATAAAATAAAGAAGAATACAGACAAAATAGATTAAGGGACCAAAAATGAAATCAGAAAGATGTTTCTATTTTAATATTTTATTTATTTGGGAAGGATGAAGAGAGAGAGGGAGTTCACATATGCATCCTATGGCACATGAGTGCAGCAGGTCAGAGAACAACTTCTGGAAGTCAGTTCTCTCCTTACACAATGTTGGTTTCTGTGGACTTGGACTCAGGTCCCCAGGTTTGAGAGCAGTTATCTTACCCACCTTCTTGCTGTCCCTGAAAGACCTTTCAGAATAAAATAAAACGAAAGCAATAATAGGAAATAATTACAAAAAGGAAAACTAGGAAGAAGGAAGAAGAAAAGGGAAAGAAAACACGGATGAGGATAAAGAACTGAAGCAATGTGTTTCCAAATATTAGAACTACCAGAGTCCGGGGTCACACCTAGGGTCTGTTGTAGTTGCTCTCTGTTCCCACAATCCAGTCTGAGGCCCCCTTCAGGCTAAAGGTGAGGCTGGTCAGTAGGACGGCAGTATTTGCCAAGCAGTTTCTCTTCTTTACATACCAGAAAACAATTGCTGGCCTAAACTAGCTTTGGAGGCTGTGTACCAAGCAGATTCCCACTGACCGTGAGGTTCTCAAGGTTGTGCACTGATTAGGTGCAAGCCTGGGTGTGTCCGCACGTGCTTTGAAGTATGGGAAAAGCAAGCAGAGTCCTGCATTCTTCAAGGGTCATAGACAAGCAAGGGAACCTGGAAATTCTGCCTGCCACCTCAGTGCTTTTCAGTATCCATCAGGTAGTAAACACCCTCCAGACAGGAGGAAAATACAGAAATCAAGTCACTGCTCTGGTTGTGTTCCAAACACTCAGACGTGTGGCAAGCACACAATACAACAGGTATCTGCAGAAGCTGAATCGTGATTATCCTGTTTTCAGCTACCCAGAATAGCTCATTCTCAAACAATAGGCCCCCTCAAGGTGGTGTACAGCCATAGCCCTCTGAGATAGGAGGAACAACAAAAGGATTTCTTCTCTGATGCTAATTGGTACTGCAGGAGATTATGACAGACCACATCCCTGAACCGGGTTTAGGACTTACAGGGACTGCAGGCTTCTCTTGCAGCTAGAATCACAGTGTGCTACCACTGGGACTGCCTGCTCTTGCCAAACTTACATTGTGTATTGCTTCAGCAGCATGAATTCTCTTCATCCATTATCTTCATCCATTATATTTAAGACCAACAGCTTACCTGCACTATAGATCTTGCTCAGTGAAGTTAAGTAATTGTCCCATGTCATATATATATATAAAATGGCTAGGAGAGTGTTCAAAGTTGGCCCAACACTAAATCTCTTAACTTTTTGCTTTTCCAGGTTTTAAAACCAAGGATGAAATGTATGATTTAATTTCAGTTAAATGATTAAAAAAAGTATTATTCTTCCTATTTGTGCCTTTTAGGATAGCATCCTATAACTTTGTATTTAATATATACACATTCTTACATGTTATTTGATTGTTATATGATTGATGATTGTATGATCATGGTTTAATTAAAATTAAAATGAGAGAAGTCTCAAGGGATAAAGTCTTTGCCTTGCAAGCAAAAGGACCTGAATTCAGATTCCCATAGCCCGCATAAAATACTTATGCAAAAATGGCTGTGGCCTACAATTCCTGCCCTGGAAGGCAAAGCCTGGAAAACCCCAGAGCAAAGCAATAAGGAGGTAGAACAATCCAGGATGATTCCCTAAGTTACCCTTGGGCATCCACAGACACATATACTCAAATACCCTCTTGTATATGCACAGACACACACACACACACACACACACACACACATGCACACACACACACACACACACACACACACACACACATACATCAAAAAACAGATGGTAAAAATAAAATAGACTATAAACAAAATTTGTTCATAACTAAATATAAACACTTTTCTCCTTGATTTTGCTATAATAATTATTATGATTCCATTAGTGTGAATATTGATCAATCAATATGAATCCCTTAAAATTCAGATTCTCCTTTTAAAAGTATGATTATTTTGAAAATAATATTTAAAAAGGAAGGAGGAGTTAAGGAAGAAAAGAAAGGAATAGAGGGAGATTAAGAAGAGAGTTGGCAAAAGAGAGTAGGAGGAGGATTTTTTTTGTTGATACCTGAGCCTAAATTTTTTTACATTTGTAGCAGTTCACTTGCATGGCTGTTGATAAATGACCATCAGATGGCTTAAGGGAACAAGAGGTTTATTTTCTCTTACAGTTACTGGTTACAGTTCTTAGTCCAGCTTGACAAGAGAGCATGCACTATCAACAGGGTTGAGGGAACTGGCCACACCATCTCTATGTAATGGCTGAGAGAGGGTCGATCCTTACTTGCCAGACCAGCCTGTCTGGTCAAGTATACTCAAGAATGCTGACTTCCTCAACTGGATCTCAGTATTTTCTTCATCTGTTCAGGGCCTAGTCCCAGCCATCATAGGCTGGGCCTTCCCCATCAGCTAGACAATCTCCTGTCAAGTTGACAGCTGTGCCTAACTATGACAACATTATTATCTAAATTTGCTCAAATTTGAAATTTCATGTCAACAGGTTCTGAAGACATTCATTTTTAATTTCAGAACTGATAGAACTAATTCTATTCAAAATAGGGGAGCCTATAAATGTCTGACTTTTTCCTTGCTCACTCTAAATTTGCACAGATATAAAAAAGTTCTGTAAACCTATTCCTTCTTCAGATTCTCAACTCAGGTCACAGCATGTTCAGCTCAATCGGATACCTATTTCTTAAGTACACTCTGCATACATGTAGTGAAATGCCTTTAAAATTTTTACCTGATAAAAGATGTCATTGAGTTGTTAAAATTATAGAGAGGGAAGGAAATGGGGAGAGAGGGGGAAAGGGGGAGAGGGAGAGAGAGAATCTAGATATTGCACTCGCTCCACTTTGAAAATCCTGGGAGCGATATTGAACATGTCAAACCAAGCAGAGATTATTTTTCCTGGATTCAACGATGGGAGCCCCAAAGCTTCTGTGAGTTTTTTTTCAAAATTCCAAGATCCCAAACTACCAAAAAATTGGATTTTATCATAATACAACAAAAGAGAGGTCTTCGTTGATGACCATTTCTGCTTTCATGTTGTAGACATGATCTTGATTCAAGCTTTTCCTTCAAGACTATAATGTTCTCTGCAGAATAGGTGGAAATATGTAAATGTTTCTTAGACATTTCTTTGATTCGTGTGGGAGAAGGAAGAGAAGAAAATTAAGACTGAAACCTCTGATCAAGTCTCCAGATACTCTATTTCATTTTGAATTTTTTATGTTTTATACTTTTGTGTCATAGGCAGATGATGTTCTCATATGGTTTAATGCACCTTTGAATTTTTAGTAATATTTTCCACAATTTTATTGAAAATATTTTCCTCCATACCTCTATGGTGACTTTTATTTAAAATATAAATTAAGCTAGATGGAATTCATGATTTTTATTCTCCTTTGCCAATCATTTCTATCTACCTTTCTTTTTGAGTAATGATAACCAATAGGTTATTGAATAGGGATTTGGGATGGAGTAAGATTAGGATTAGGGAGAAATAGCTTCTGCTGGGAGTGGCAGATGTGTTCCCTTGGATGAGATTCTCTCTATGCGCAGGGAATGAATTTACACAAGAGGATGATTTCCACCTGCAGACATTTATTTTTATAGACAAATACAAAAGAAATGTTTATCTGGAAAGAAAATTGAAAACATGCTTAGTGGTTAAGGAATGTAAAATGTACAGGCACGAAATAATTTTAGTTGGTTTCAAATCCTCTGAAAAGAAAAAAAACTAGTTATATTTAAAGATGGAATTTCTATTAGTAATCATAGTAACCTAGCACAGGCTGGCTCAGGGAAAGTAGAGTATTTATTAGTAGATCATGAAATAATGTCTGAGTCTCTTTAGCTGTGTCCAGAGACACAAGCCATGACCATGCCTTTCTTCATATGTCATTTCAGCTTTCTCTCACATGTGGCAATATGTCCCCTTAGCCCTGAACATAGATGCAGTAACCTCAACATCCCCTAGTGTACCTTTTCCCTGACAGTCCTTAAAGGGAAGGCTTGGTTCTCAATGGTCCAAGCAGCATCTTATACCTGTATTTAAACTTTTTTAGTGAGATCCACTGGATGACTTGGCTTAGGTCATTGCGACTGGATTGGTGTTGCCCAAACTGAATGAGAGTGGAGGCACCATTTTGTAAAACCAAGCAGAGTGCTATAAAGAGAAGAGAAGTAGGTGCCAGGGTAAAAATACTTATTCACCAAAAGTTATAAATATTGACTAGTAAGTAGCATACAGGAAACCATTCACTCTTGTCCATGGTGCTGCAATGTCAAGAAAAAAACATGATTGAGACCTGAGAGATGGTTCAGGGGTTAAGCCTTGTCTTGCAAGCAGAAGGACCTGAGTTTGTGTCCCAGTTCCCACGTAAAAAATTAAAAAAAAAACACCAGGTGGAAATAGGGACAGCCTGCACATCCCACCTTAGGAGGCACAGCCTGGGAAACTCCAGAGCAAAAAAAAAAAAAAAAATAGGAGGCAGAATAATCCAGGATGATTCCCGAAGTCACCCTTGGGCCTCCATAGGGACACAGAGAGCCCTCTTCTACATATACAATAAAAGAAGAAAGGAAGGAAGGAAGGGAGGGAGGGAGGGAGGGACGGAAGGAGGGATGGAAGGAGGGAGGGAAGGAGGGAGGGAGGATGAAAGGGAAGGAGGGAGGGAAGGAGGGAGGGAGGATGGGAAGATGGGAGGAAGACATGATGGTATGGACAAGGCCATTATTTAGAAAGTTGTCATTGATTGTCACAGATTCTTAATGAAAATCTTGTGTTTATCAATGTGATGTTGTTCACATTTCTCAGGATAGAAAGTAGAAATCAGGGAATGAATCACGCTGATTTGCCAGCTTGTTTTGTAATTTATTCATGAAGGCCATTATAAAATATGCAATAGGTAGGGAGAAGCCTCTCCCTGTACTATAATTAAGCTACTCCTCCCAGCACAGTGGATTTCATTTTCTTCTGCAGGAAGATCTGCCGTCAGGGTGTGTCACCTGTGAGCTTTCACTGAGCATATTTATGGCTTCAAACATTCTAAATGTAGGTGTATATTCAATTGCTTTCCATTGACTGTTAAATGAAATAGCTTCCAGGAAATGGTCTAACAAGCATTGCTGCTCTAGATGTCGGTAAGCAGCCAATCAGACAATGTGGAAGTGCTGGCAACTTCCACAACATTGGTGAAATGGAAGAGAATAACGGAGTAGGAGAAAAGCAAAGGGCAAAGGCAAATGGAAGAGATAAACTGAGTCAAGATGAAGGAGCCCTGAGAAATCCAACAGCTCTGGGTTTGTTCAGTCTTTTGTTCCATGATGAGGAATCTTAATTTTTCTATTTTGTTTCTCTTCTGCTTATTCATAGTCTTTATTGAGCATCCGAGGCCCCCTTTTCTCTCCAAGACGCAACAGCCGGGCGAGTCTTTTCAGCTTCAAGGGCCGGACAAAGGACATTGGGTCGGAGAATGACTTCGCAGACGATGAGCACAGCACCTTTGAGGACAATGATAGCAGGAGAGACTCGCTATTCGTGCCTCATAGGCATGGGGAGCGGCGCCCCAGCAACGCCAGCCAGGCCAGCCGTGTGTCGCGCGTGCTGCCCACTCTGCCCATGAACGGCAAGATGCACAGCGCCGTGGACTGCAACGGCGTGGTGTCCCTAGTGGGCGGCCCCTCGGCCCTCACGTCCCCCACCGGGCAGCTGCTGCCAGAGGTGAGGCCATCACGCCTGCAGGCTGGGACACAGGAGTGGGAGGTCAGCCGATTGCTCCCCCTGAGAATATCCCGAGTCCCTTGCTCCAAGGCCAGGAGGTGGTATGACCAAGCCACGCACTTACCTTTGTCAAGATTTTCTATATATTTCTACAAATTGAGAACGTAGGACGAGTTTCCCAGAAATAATTAGATGCATCCCCTCGTTCTTAGAACTACTTTGGAACTCCCCACAGAAGCTAAGTGCTGCAGTTTGTTGGCTTGTTGCCAATAAATTCACCAATCAACAGCTTTGGGGAACAAGAGGGTTTTAGTACTGCTTATACTTCCTGTTACAGAGCATAATCCAGTTTGGCAGGAGAGTCTCTGCCAATGCCAAGAACAGAGGCAACTGACCAGACCATATACACAGGAATGGCTGAGGAAGGGACAAACCTATGCCAAAGTACTATACTAGCTCTTTCCAGCTTCTCCACCTACCCCACCCACACACTATGGGCTCGATCTTTCCACATTACTTAGAAAAACTCCTGCAGCCTTGCTCAAGCTACCAATTGTCCATGCATGTGCCCAGAGCTTATCCTTTATGACACCTATATCTAGCACACTAAACACATTTTATCATGCAGATCCTGTAACTCAGATGATTGAATCAAATATAAGAAAAGTAACATGCACAATTACATACAAACTCACCTTTGTTCCTTTAAAACAACTTTATGCTTTCACTCAAAGTGATACTATTCCTAGCTGGACCGAAGTCCTACTGTGTCCATTCTTTTTGCTTTCCATGTCAGTGTTATGACATTTTTGGCACACACTCAAATGACTCCAACCATTGTTAGACCCGTAGGGTAAAGAACTGGCTCAGTTGAAGAGAAGGCTCATGATTAAAATCATCATGGGAGCATTTTTTTTACTGACGAATGAAGTCTTGTTTAATGATAACATTATGGGTAAATGGTTTTCAGGAAAAAGGACCTGAGTTGGGATCCTAGATCCCACTTTAAAAATTCCCATAGGATTTTTTTCTTGGAATGCAGAGCCTGGGAATCCCCAGAGCAAAACAATAAGGGGGTAAAGCACTACAAGGTGATTCCCTGTGTCACCCTTGGACCTCCACAGGCACACACAGTCAAGTGCTCATACACGCACACACACACACTCATGCATGCACATGTGCCTAAAGAAGTAGTTTCTGAAGTTACTGGAATCAAGTCCCTTGCTACCATTCCAGAGCAGATTTCAATCTGGATGTTACTATTATAAACTCCCTCTATAAGCAGAGCAACCCCAAATCAATCATGGGGAAGACGCTATCAACTAAATAATGGACAGGTATCAGGATGTGTCAGTGGACAATTCCTTCATAAAACTATTTACCCATAATGTTATTGTTAAATAAGATCTCATTCATCAATGTATGGTAGCAAAAATGGCCCCATAATGCCAGGTGATTATGTTTTACAGCTTTCTGAATCCTGTTTTTTTATTTTTTGTTTTTTACTTTCACTGCTTCACATACTATAAGCACACCAACTCTTGAAGACCACGTTAAAATGGTACGGAGTTACATTTCAGTCATTTCATAGAGTAGCTTCTTGCCCTGAAATATAAAAACAGCCATTGATCTTCACTTCTTTTTGCATGGCTCACTCAACCATTTCTCCCAGAGAAGTTTCCAAGCATCCCAGAAAGAAAAAAAGCTGTGCCAACAGTGAACTTTGTTGGGAAGGAGACAAGACGAATGATAAAGAAAAGTCGACTTTTTAAAAACGTAATAATATCCAACTCTGTATCAGACATTATCCTGAACACTTTATATGTGCTCATTTCTTTAGCCCTTACAACTACCTGTTGTGGTAGTTACCAGCATTACCCCCATTCTACAGCCTGTGAACTAAGGCGTGTGAATGGTGGAGCTAGGATTTGAGTTCAAGCATACTGCTAACCAAATCTGCATATTGCCATTGCTTAAATGGCTTAAATGTGGATGGAAATGCTTCCATTTATACTAGTGTTTCTTATCGACATTTTACCTTTGGTTTTCTTACATTAGAAAATTTTGGGGAAGAGAACCAGCCCCAAAGTCTCTCCTCTCACCTCCACAGGCATGCACCTACATTCTTACACATGTGTAATAAGTAAGACAAGAAGATATAAAATTTATTTTAAAAAAAAGAAGAAAAATCCCCCTTGAATGCTTTCTCATACATGGAGATTACTGGGTGTCTCCAGACTGATTCAGACTGAAGTTCTGGAGCGAACAATACCTGGAAATCTTTTTCCAGAAATATCCCATCTGGTTCTTACACATAAAAAAGTAGAGGCTAAAGATACAGATCAGGGGTTAAGACTCTACCTCACAAGCAGAAGGTCTTGAGTTCAGATCCCAGGACCCATGCAGGAGGCTGTTAATTATCTGCTGGTATGTTCCCTCTGTTTCACGAGTGGCCTGCTGCATGCGTGGGTCCCTTCATCTATCTTCCCACCACAGGTGTAAGAACACCAGGCAGAAATGGCAGCGACCTGTCCTTCTGGCCCTGGTGGGCAGAGCTTGGGAAATCCCAGAGCTAAGCAAGAAGGAGGTAGAAGCAATCCAGGATGATACCCAAAGTCACACTTGGTCTTCCACAGGAACACACAGTGGCTTGTCACACACCCACACATGCACGCACACACACATACATAAAATAAATATTTTTTATTGAACCACCAGAAATCTCATTAAAACTGAGATTAAAACTTTAAATATCTTTGTATAAATATAAGGAGAATGTCAATCTGTCAGAACCTCTTTGGCCTTGGCCAGTACACATCATAAATATATCTGTCAGGAAGGACTCCATGAATCTCTGAAGCTGGGTCCAGTTTGAAGCAAATCACTGCTTGCTGTGCCTTCATTTGGGATGCTACCCTGTGACGGGAAGATAGATGAAGGGGCCCACGCATGCAGCAGGCCACTCATGAAACAGAAGGAACATACCAGCAGAGAATTAACAGCCTCCTGCAAATGACTCACCTCCACAGCATACGGCTTCCTGTGCCTTGAACATAAATTCAATTGAGACCATTTCACATAGGAAAGAATTTCTCAGTGATTATCACCAGAGATTTTGGAATGTTTCATTAAAACCGGATAGATCTGGAGCTCTGTGTAGGGTTCTGTAAAGCAGAAGAGATTAGTTAACACTGATGTGACCTCAGTTTTTTTTTCCTTCCATCTCTCTGGCAAGGCAAAATGCTTCCCTTTCTGGGAAGCCCCTTTGATTTCAATGGTTTTATTTTCATGGAGGGATTTGTCTTCCTTCTCATTCTTTTGACTTCACCTTTACCTGGAAATTTATTTGAATGACTGAGTGAGTCTTTAGCTCCATTCCTGGTGATCGTGTCAGTTGAGGGAAACTTGGGGGGGGCATCATAGCTGCTTATGCAGATCCATGAAGGTACTCCAAAGCCAAATGATCACATCACAATAAAGTCAACGTAGATGAACAACTCTTTCTCATTAAGAAGTAGCCAGGACAGGTACAGAACTGAAGATAGCTTATTTATGACTAACACTCTTAGACTGTGCATTTTATGCCTCTGTTCTGTGATAATTAGCTTCATTGATTAGCTTCATTGTTTGATGTCCTTAAGTAGGAACAAATTTCTCCCCATCTAGAAACTTGGCGAGTTCATTTCAGAATAGGAAAGTATCAAATCATTCTATGATTGCTAAATTTGATGCAGCGTCTTGAGAGTTTCAATGGCAAAGGTACGTTGTCTGTGGATGGAGTTGTCTTGTAAGACATTTAAAATTAGTTAAAATTTATGAAGTTTTTGAATAGAAATGTTGGGGTATGTTATCTCCAACAACAAAAACAAAAAATGTTTTATACTTGGTATGCACTTGTTAGACCAACTATTACTGAAGTATATTATCAAAACTAATTTTTTCATACAAAAACCTACTAAATATATTCATTAAAAGATCTAATAGCTTAACATGGGGTAAATGATACATGCTATGTTTAATCTGAAATTCTAGGTAGGATTGAGTGAGATGCATGAATTTTATCCAGGCCAATAATATATATATAGAGATGGATCTTCTACCCAAGCTGAAGTTCCAATAGTCTTTCAAATATACACAAATATCATATTCCAGCAATATCATGATTAGTTACTTACCCCTGAGTAAGCATGCTGCTTTCCAAAGACCAGGGTGGAAAGATGGCTGTGACTCTGCCTCACAAACAGAAAGTTCTAAGTTTGGATCCCAGGGCCCATCTAAAAACTCCAGGAGGAAACAGTGATGGCCTATACTCTGTCCCTGGTGGGCAGAGTCTGGGAAATCCCAGAGTGAAGTAAAAAGGTTGTAGAAGCAATCCAGGATAATTGCAGAAATCACCCTTGGTCCCCTACAGGGGTCCACACAGTGCCCTCTAATACACACAAAAAAGAGAGAAAGAAAAGAAGAAAGGAAGGAAGGAAGAGCAAACAAAGACCTGCACAGAACTGAGAATGGTTTGTTTATTACTAACACACTCAGAACTGTTTGGGACTTTGCTTTCCTCAAGAATAATGATTGCTTTTGTTGCCTGACATTCTGTCTTCTAGGGCACAACTACTGAAACTGAAATAAGGAAGAGACGGTCCAGCTCTTACCATGTTTCCATGGACTTGTTGGAAGATCCTACATCCAGGCAAAGAGCAATGAGTATGGCCAGCATTCTGACCAATACCATGGAAGGTATGTCAGAGTCTCACAGTGTGGTTTCTTGATCACAACTTAGTAACAACACAAAAAAACCACTTCCTTAAATGCAGAACATTCTTTTCAACTTGTTACATCGTTCTTTATTTTACAAGGTAAAAGTGAACTCCAAAGATGACACATGGATTCCACTGTCTCAGGTAAACTTTTACAGAAGCCTCCAGGAAACTATTACATCTGGAATAAGACTTTCAGAAATTAAGCTTGAAACTCTTCATTTACCGATGTCATTAATTAAGAGTGTAATTAGAGCTAAGAGCTGGATCACTGATCGTTGCAGTTCACTTGCACAGTTGCAGATAAAATAATAACAAAACTGCTTAAGGAAACAAGGGGTTTATTCTCTTAGAGTAGTCTGGTTGCGGTTCTTAGTCGAGTTGGCAAGAGAGTACACACCAATACCAGGACCAAGGGAAATAGCCACACAAACTGCACATGACAGCCGAGTGAGGGACAATCCTTACTTGGCAGACTAACATGTCTAGCCAAGTATACAGAAGGATGCCAACTTCTTCAACCAGCTCTCTGTGTTTTATTCGCCCATCTGGGACTTAGTTCCACGCAGCCTGGGCTTGGCCTTCCCTATCAACTAGACAATCTCCTGCAAGTTTGTTGTGTTTTAACTCAACTACTAATTCTCTACAAATGTGCCCAGAGCTCAAACCCTCAGCCATCAAGTTGACATCTGTTTCACAAGCAAAGAACCTGAGTTCAGATCTCCAGATCCCATGTAAAAAATACTAGACATATATGGCTTCCATCTGAAATTCTGGCCCTAGAAGGTGGAGCCTGAGAAACCCCAGAGCAAAGCAACAAGAAGGTAGAGAGATCCAGGATGATTCCTGGTGTTACCCTTGGGTCTTTACAGGCACACGCACTCTGGAGTGTACTCTCGTATACACACACACACACACACACACACACACACACACACACACACACACAGTTCACTCATGTAAAAAAAGTGTAATAATAAATGCTTATCAAGGAAATGATGCTAACACATTTGAATTGTATTAGCTGCTTGGCAAACAAAGTGTAAAAATTCAGTGACTTAACAGAAAATATAAATGAAAAGCACGAATTAAAGCTTGATGGTGACCTCATCGAAGCCAAGTGTTTATCATCCTCTCTCTTCTCTGCCCAAATATTTCAATCAGCTTCTTTATCTGCAGCAGTTTTATCTGAACAGTTAAAACAAAGTTTATGAGGTTGGATCTTATAACTCTAAAATAAGTATCGGAGAGGGCAGCTTAATCTATGACTGCTTTCCGACTTTGCCTTAGGGAAAATTCTTTTTATTTATTACTTGAACTTTCACTTCTTCAAGTAAAATAAAAAGGAAAATGTTTAGCATAAAATTATTATAAAGATTAGATAAGACATCACATATGAGGCGCTCATGCATGCTAAAGGACTTGGCATGCAAAAAATAGTCCATAAATACTGCATTATTATTTTTCCTGTTGTGCTATTTTTGTCAACTCCCATTTGTTGCTTTATCATACTGTAAAGGAATTCAAAGCACAACTTTTGACTCTGTGTTGAAAATAAAATCATGAAATATTTCATGTAAAATGTATTCATGTGAAATCTCCATCTTTGCCCAATGTCTTCCCTTCCCTCCCTATTTTGCCTTCCTGCTTTCTTGAAAAATGTATTCTATCCCTCCATTATTTGTAAACATTCTTGTACTCTTTCCCACATGCTGAAAGTGTGTGTGTGTGTGTGTGTGTGTGTGTGTGCATGTGTGTGTGTGTGTGTGTGTGTATGTGTGTATGTGGTGTAAGCATAAAGGTAAAAGGATGGTGAAGTGCGAGAGAATAAATCTACACACACCTTTCTTGGTGTTAATTACAGGTTCTCCTGAGACTGGCTAGGTTCTTCGACAAGTTCTTTTTCTGTCTTAAAGATTCTGTGATATTAGTATCAGGAACAAAAGACTAAAAATTGTATCCAGAAAAAACAAAAGAGAAAAGAGAGCACACTGCTAACAAGCGTATCATCACAGACAAGGCACGGTCCCTGATACGCTTTTCATAAGGTCCTGCTGCAGTATCAGAAATCCTGTCAGTGATTTCTATGGGCTGTTGAGCTCAGTACGTTCTTCCCCAGCCTCACCTGCCTTAGCCTACATCCTTCTTCCCCCCAGCTGCAGTAGCCTGCTCCTCCCTGTCCCTTGAGGTAAACCTTCTGGAGATTCTCTGGCCTTCTGCTCCTTGCCTAGCAAAATCTCTGAGAACCGTAGCCAGAGCTTCTGCTGCTGTTATCAGCAACCTGGCTGCTCCCCAAATCAAGAAGTAGAGGAGACAGGGTATGTTTGTCACTTCTAGTAGCACTTAGTTTGACTAAAATCAGAAATTATTTCAAAGGAATAATCCAAACCATCACAAGATGGACTTGTCCATGAATTAAGGTGCAGAGTTCAAATGAGGCCACCCACCTCTTCTTCCATGAAAACTTGTCTCCTGGAGACGCTTAGGAAGTGTCCTAGAAGTTAGGAGAACTTAGAAAACAACAGATGAGATGAGAGTGTTGTGTTGTCAGTATCTACAGAGATTTTGTGAGAGCCAATGGCTTTGTGGTTTCTCTGAGACAATTGGCTAAGATGTATCTTGTTCTTCATCAGTTACATAGAATGAAAAATTGACTTTCTTTACCAAGTCATTTCTAAGCATCCAGAAGGTGACCTGGGTCAGGGTAGGTTGGCTACACTGTCCAACACATCCCAGCACACTGACTTTGATGCAATCCTGTTTTGTGACCATGGGATTGGGGAGGATTCCTGGTTGTTGTAATTTGCTTATTTAAGAACTATTTAAAGGCTCATTTCACCTTCCCTTTTTGTGGGCCAGGCTTTTTGTTTTCCTTCCTTTCAACTGCAGCCAAGTCTTCATTATCCAGAGTAATGAATAAGTTTCCTGCTGAGTGATCAGCAAAAGAGTTCTTAAGTTTTTTTTTTTTTAAATATAAAACTCCTAGAGAAATGTATCATGGCCACACTTCCACAAAGGATGGTGTGTGCTTGGGATGAGTTAAGAACACTAATGGAATTAAGGTGAGGTAACACAAGATGGGAACTTAACTAGAGAGGCTCTTGGTGCGGGACCCTCACAGGCGTAATGGAGAGCTGGTTGTCGTCCTCCACGGGTGCTTTGCTTTGCTGCAAAGCATAAGCTCCTCCTATTTGGGATGCAAATTTTAATTATTTTATTTTAGAACATTGAAAAACTTTGCTCAGACTTTTCCTAGTGGTAAAACGAACACCACCTGCTGAATTTTCTCTTGTGAACTTCTGATTCTCCCCCACCCCCCAGGCTGTGACTGTTTGCTTTTCTTTGTGGTTAACTCAGAGCTAGTATAAATTTAAAAAGAACTTATTCTGACAGTATATAGGTAGAGATTTATTGGGTGTTCTTTTATTATTTGTTACAAATTATATTATCTTTCTTTCATGATCTTTGTAAATTGGAGGTTGTTTGTGCTCATATACAAAGTGACTAATGAGTAAGAATTATATCTATGGTTTTGTGCTTTAATTCACCTCAAATATCCTTTAGTGCTTATCAAATTACATATCATAAGAAATAGAAATAAAATGTTCCTTGAAGTAGCTCCTAAAAGGAAAGTTGGCATACCTGTCTCTAATAGAATTCAGCTAAAATAATAAAGAGTAAATCACTTTAGGGAAGTGTAAACTTCGTATCATAAATTAGCAGCTTATGTCTTATTACCAGAATAAAAATCTGTCACTGTGATTCTCCATTTCTTATGTATGCTTCCTTCATCGAGTTTAGTTCCTTATAAACTGCCCCACGTGTTGAGGAATATTCTAGTTGCTGCAGTAGTTGAACTGAAGTGACTTGCCAGAGACAGGATGCCATGGACAAATGAAAAGAACAGTCTGTCTGTTTCAAGACCGAGAAGTGATGGTCATGTTTTTAGCAGAGCAGGTAATTCTCAGCAGTGCTATCAGCAAAAAAAGAACAAATTCCGTATCCTTTCCCTCTGAAATTCATTAAAAGATTATCATAGCAAAAAGATGGACCATGGCTTGGCCAGTGTTTCATTGAACAAGAATCATCCTGAAGTTCTGTACAACACTGCATTTTGCACAAACTGATCAAAAAGTGTAAGGTTAAATTGCAATTTAGTTGACTCTTCTTAAAAGCTTTGGTTTTGTTCCTTAAAATTTTTAATATAGGGGTAGAGAGACGGCTCACGGATTAAGACTCTTTCTCACAAGCAGAAAGTCCTGAGTTCAGATCCCAGGTTCCACCTAAACACGAGGCAAAAATGGGGGCAGCCTGAACTTGGTGGGCAGAGTTTGGGAAATTCCAGGGTGAAGCAAAAAGAAGGTAGAAGCAATCCAGGATGATTCCCAAAGTCACCCTTGATTCTACACAGGGACACATAGTGCTCTCTGAAACAACTCTCTATTGAATAAATAAAGTTTTAAAAAATTTAATATATAGTTTTACAACATAGGTTTGATAACAATAGGTTTAGGTTTCAGGACTTTGATTAATGAATACCATGACAATGTATGAATTCTATTGAATGTTCTGCTTAAAATTTTTTAAAATTAATGGTAATTGAATTTCACTTTGTGAAATATTAACCTGAGCTGAGAGTGAGGACCCCATTCATTAGCTTAGGTATTTCCTCTTTTTCTGCCCTTCAGTTAAATTGATGTTTGTACAGAACAGGAAGCTTCTTGAGTTTAATATGCAAGATTATGTCATTTAAGCTTATTATTAATGTAAGACTTTTTAAACTGAGACTAGTAAAAGTATCTCATTAGAATATCTCCAGTGATACCTGATCAAGGAAAATGAGATTCAGTGCTACTCATTAGGTTTTTAGGACATCTATTGAGGTGTCCTTGATGATACATACACCTCTTGTTCTATCAGGAACATAAATGAGCTCAGCTAACATGATGTAAATTTTACCTTCTAGTTCCTGGTATCCTTGCAGGCACTTATAAAAGCATTCAATATTTTAGAAAAAAATCTTATAAACTCTGTTTATCTAAGAAATGGAGCATTGATTAGTCTTTCTAGACCTATTTTTCTGTGGTAGTCCATCAGAAGAGTTTTCTTGACTCTTTCATCAGAGTATTAAAATGCTTCTTAATACCCTTAGATTACTTTTAAAATTATTTTCAGCTGAAACAAAAATCTGATTAATAAAGTATGCATTTTTTTTCATGAGCATCTTTACTTTTTTTCCCCAGAACTCGAAGAATCCAGACAGAAATGCCCACCCTGCTGGTATAAATTTGCTAACATGTGCTTGATTTGGGACTGCTGCAAGCCATGGTTAAAGGTAAAGCACCTAGTCAACCTGGTAGTTATGGACCCATTTGTCGACCTGGCCATCACCATCTGTATCGTTCTGAACACGCTGTTCATGGCCATGGAGCACTACCCCATGACGGAGCAGTTCAGCAGTGTGCTGTCTGTCGGGAACTTGGTAAGACTCCTTGGTTGTTTGTCTTCTTAACAAGATGGGTCATAATGATCTTTGTCAATTTTAACACTCTCAGATCCAATGTAAAAAATCCCAGGTAGAAATAGTGGTAGTCTGCAAACCTTCCCTGGCAAAGAGGAACCCCAGAGCAAAGTAATAAGAGGTAGAACAATCCAGGGTTATTCCTGATGTCACCCTTGAAAACCACAGGCACGCACTCTCATATGCCCTCTTGTGGATGTACATTAAAAATAGCAATAAAAATATAAAGCAGCATAGAAGATTCGAAGACCTTATATACAATTTAATTTATAAATGGATTTAAATTCATTCATTAGAGTGCTAATTATAGCAGGCAGAGTGCCATAAGTTTACTTTGGAGGTAAAGGCAGAAAGACAAAAATATTTAGGTCCATCTATAGTGAGATCCTTATCAAAAAAAAAAAAAAAAAAGAAAGTAGGGGCTGGAGAGATGGCTCAGGGGTTAAACCTCTGGCTTGCAAGCAGAAAGTCTTGAGTTTGAATCCCAGATCATAAGTAAAAATGCCAGAAGAAAATGCCAGGGACTGTACTTCTAAACCTGGAAGCAAAGAGGAGATAGAGCAAATCCAGGGTGATTCATGAAGTCACTCCTGAACCTCCATAGGCACGCATTGTGTCCTCTGATACACACAGACACACATACTAAATAAAAATAAACACTTATTAAAAAAACAGAAAACAAAGACAAGATTGTATTATAGGTTGTAGCATATGTATTTAATAATAAATGTTCATTAAGCTCATGCAGCTTGCAATTTACATTCTAAGGTATAGCAATCTTTAGCCTTATATATATATAATATCATATTTCAGATGGATCATGTGATACCATTAATGTACAGTGAGCACACCCTTTAACAAGCATTAAATAGCTTGCATAGACTCACTCTCTAGGTACCTACAATGTTGGTCTTGAGAGAGTTACTATATTTTGTTGTTTATATATTACAATTGGAAAAGCTATATCCTTGAGAAACTGACAGAAAGGTCAATAGCTTTGTCTGAGAACTTAAGAGCTATTTCAGAGACTATTGTAAGTTATGGCCACAGAAGCTTAGAATAGGAAAGGGCAATCACATTACGTGGAGTAACTTCTGTGTAAGAATCTCATCAATACTACTACTGTTCAAAATGAGCGAGTGATATAAGGACACTGACTGAAGTGTTTGTTAGAATCCTAATCAAGTGGGCAGAAGTGCAAATGAAGAGATATCTTTATCTCAAGTCATTGAAGTTGTCTGATGAACTGGTGCCAGGATCCAGCAGACTACATCTGAATTCTCATCCATGTCAGTGGAAGTAAACACCTTGATCTCTTTCATCTGAGCATTTCCTTTAACTCTAAATGAACATTCTTTAATTGTTGGCAAGGGAATGTTAACTTTATTCTAGGCAGTATAGCTCTGAGAAAGAAGGACCATACTTCTCAACTAATAGTTTTAATAATGCCCAAGAATTAAATATTACAGTGTGGTCAGTGTTGCATGACTATTTCTAGGTCATTTAGTCACTAGTTCTGAGGTAATAATACTATATCAGCCAAATCATGGATCATTGGAAACAAATATAGTGAATAGATTTACAAAACATGTATTATGATGCCCCTGCTATAAGAAGCAGAGAAGACTCAGGAGAGACATGAATCATGCATGAAGAATTCAGAATGAAGACATATTCTGCATCTTAAGATAGGTGAGATTTGTGTTTGAGGTGAGTAATGGAATCACAGATGTTATATAAGGCAGATTCTCAAATACCTAGGAAAGAGTCCCCCTAAGCCAAGCTACATGTTAGGTCTTAAAACAAACCTTGCAAAACTTAAAAGGTTAAAATCATGTAAAATACTTTTCTAACAAAGATGAAATTAGAAATGTGTAATAGGAATAAATTTAAGGACTTTATAGACACTAGAGAACTAAAAAATTGCTCTTAGTAATGTAATCTTTTTATTTTTAATCCTTTTCTTTGGTATTTTCACAATCAATTTATGCTATTTTCACCCCACATTACCTGACTCACCCCCTTCCTAAACCTTGTACTTTCACATCTGTTCACCTGTGCAGTCTCATCAGGATTGCCTATTTTTCCATGTACCTGAACAGTTGCTGTAGCATGAGTGATAGATATGCCCATGTCTATAGAACTGAGAAAAGTAGTTCTCCTTCCCCATCCAGTATTAAACCTCAGTAGTTGCTCAGAAAGGTGTGGGCTGCTTCTTGACATCTTCCTCCTTCCCTCTTTAATATGTCAAAGCTTTGCAGGTCTTATGAAGATAAACACAGCTGCTGTGAGTTTGTGGGTTCTGCAGATCTGTCGTATCCATAAGACACTATTTGAAGGCAACCATTTCCCCATCTGTGCTTCTTGGTGCTTCTTGCTTTCTTATCATCATTGTGTTCACCATGTTTCTGGGCCTTGGTTTGCATGTGTATGGAGGTGTGTATGTGTGTGTGTGGGGGGGGGGGGTAATTTAGATGTCCTTTTTAGAGCCAAGCACTCCACATTCACTTATTCTCTGCATTTTAGCCAGTTGTGGTCCTTTTTTCTAAACATCTACTGCTTCACCATGGAAGGTTGAGTGTTGCTCTAACTATGGATATAAAGATAAGTGTTGTCGCTTATGGAATTAAAAAAAAAGAAGAATAAATCAACTTGAAGTTAGCAGAAGTAAAAAGACAAGAATGGAAAGCAAATTAAGAACACCCACAAATCCAGCAATTGATTCTTTGACATGGTCAACAGAACTAAGAGAACATTAGCACAGCTGAGAAAAAGACAGGATTTCAGAGTCTAAAGATAAGAACAAAGAGAGTTTATCCCTGCAGATCTTACAGCAATAAAGACCTTACAGCTGAGTGGTCTAAACAAATTAGACAATCTGGGAAAAATGGGAAAATTCTTGGAGAGTAACCAACTCAAACAGCTGATTCAAGGAAAAAAAGAGAGAAAAATCTATTGAGTCAGTCTGTTTTGTTTTGTTTGAGGATTTTTAAAATCTCAAATAGTAATGTGTTTCATGATTAAAAATTTTTATGCATACTGATTATTGTAACTTGCTTTGATTCATCCCATCCTCGTTATTCTCTCCATTCTCCTTTCTCTCTTTCTGGCCTCCATATATATGTACACATACACAGGTGTATGTGTGTGTGTTTATTTATATGTGCATATATATGCGTAAATCTAGAGTCTAAATATGAGGGGAAATAGATGCATTTGTCATTCTAAATCTGGCTTACTTTACCAAACCAAGCATATACCAGAATTTCAGTACATGGCATAATTTCATTCTTCTTTATGGCTGAATAGAATCCAGTTGTGTGTGTACAGCACATTTCATAGATCCTTTCATCCATTAATGGATATCTAGGATGATTCTATATCTTGGCCACCTGGAATAGTGCTGCACTAAATACAGATGTGGAGTGCTGACTGAGATTCCCTTAGGATCTACCCAACAGCACAGATAGAGCCTGTGGGACTCTTAGTTTTAGTTTGGGGGGATGTTCATACTTCTGTAGTGGCTGCAACCTGACTGCAGCTCCACCAGCAGTGTGCAAGGTTCATCTTTTGCCACATGAATACCAGCACTTGTTATTGTTTCTTTATGATGAATTGCTTGATTGGATAGAGATTCCTTTTGCCACATGAGCAGGTATCAAGAAGAGAAGCAAGGGGCTGGAGAGGTGGCTCAGGGGTTAAGCCTCTGCCTTGCAGGCAGAAGGTCCTGAGTTCGGATCCTAGACCCTACGTATAGACGCCAGGCGTAAGCGGGGGCAGCCTGCGCTTCTGGTCCTGGTAGGGCGGAGCCTGTGAATCCCGGGGCAGAGTAAACAAGGAGGTGGAGGCGTCCATGGTGGTCCCTGTCCTGGTTCTACACGTACACACACACACACACAGAGACACACACACACACGCGCGCACACACGCATACACACGCACAATTGAATGAATAATAATAATAAAAAATTCTTTGAAAAAAAAAGAAGAGAAACAAGATTGTGCAAGTGATATTGAAAAATTTAGAATTGCTGAGTTAAGTACTTATCCTAAGGGAGTTATTGAATCTGTGTGTAGTCTGTAGCTCAGGAAGTATATTTGAGAGAACAATGCATCTCAAAATGTAAAGTTATACATCTAAATGTAAAGTTATTATAGTAAAGTCACAGTATGAAAAGGAAAATTAAAGTGCCTTAAAGAGTGGAAAACTCCAATATTTAATCATTTGTTAGGGGCAGCAACTGAGAAGTATTCAAGCAACGATGTATTCAAAACTAAAGATGAGAATATTTAAGTGAAAAAGGAACAGAAAATGATGTCAAGAAATGTCAAGGGTCAGTTTAGCTAGTAAAACAAATTCCACTACATTAAGCCATGCTTATGATGTAGGCTGAAGCAGCAGTTTTTAATGGATTGATGAACACTCTCTTTGTGCAATGTTAAAGAAGAAAACAAAAGGGCTGAAGAAATGGAGCAAGGGTTAAGCCTCTGCCTCAAAAGTAGAAGGACCTGAGTTTGGATCCCAGAATTTCAGGATGATTTCCAAAGCGCCTTTGGGTCTCCACGGGCACGTACAGTGCTCTCTGATACACCTCCCCACTCACACATACACATAAAAATAAATAAAAAGGAAATATAAATAAGTAGAACTGAGACAGTATTAGTTTAACAATTCATTAGAGAAGACAAAGAGATTCTGGAACAGAAAACATACCCAGTGGATCTTCTTCAGAATACAATGTCTATCTCATAAGCAGCTCTAGATGGATCTCATTCAGAGTGCAATGGCCACTACGTGAACAACTTAGGCAGATAGCCAGATTAAAAGCAGTTTCACAGTGATATAGCTTTATACTTGCCTTCTATAATCATTGCTTTTGGCAGTTCTAAGATTCTGGCTGGATGTTCAAGCATTGTGATTGGTGGAGACTCATCAGCTTGGTTATAGGGTATATTCTTGTGTGTGTGTGTGTGTGTGTGTGTGTGTGTGTGTGTGTGTGTGTTGCATGTGGGAGTGGTGTATGTGAGCATATGTACAAGAGGGTACTTAAATGTGTGTACCTGTGGTGTCCCAGGGTGTCAGCATGAATCATCCCAGATTGTTCTAACTTTTTATTACTTTGATCTGGCGTTGCCAGGCTCTCCCTTCCCAGACCAGAACTGCAGGCCACTGTTATATCTGCCACATCTTTTACATAGGACCTATGGGTCCAAAATCAGGTTTTTTTGCTTGCAAAGCCAAAGTTTTAACCACTGAGTCACTTCCTCAGCTCACGAGGGTGTATTCTAAATGTATGTGACAACTGGTTTACAAATCAAGCTACATTACAGTTTTATACTCACCTTCTATAATCTATGTATGGCTGCCATATTGAGACAAACTTGTCCTTAAGTAAAGAGACTGATTTAAATTATATTTATTATTGTTCCAACCAGTAATTTGAAGAAACATGCTGGTGGACTTTAGACAGCATGGTCTCTTAAAATAAGAACCGTGGCAACTTGGATGTCAGGAGAATTTACTTGATAACACTAATGATTTTTTTATGATGTTTCTTTTATTCCTTTGATGGGGGAGAGCATGCACAATACCATTTCCCATGTATAGTGAACCCCTTTCCATCATGTAGCCAGGTTTCCTCAGAGATGCCTTCGCCCACTGAGGTATCCACCCACCCCAACTCTGATGTTTTTAAGATGGGGAAGGATTAGTACTGTTGCTTCCTACAGACACCCAAGAGTGAATAGCCAGTAGCAACTAAAGGTTGGAACTCTAGGCCACTTAAGAAAGTAAGCGCCCATGATGTCCAAAGAGGTAATCAACACACACATAAAGATGAGATCAAAATCCCTTCAGCAGCTCAGCTGATAGAGCAGAAGACCAAGGTGTGGAATTTGAATGCAAAGCAGTGCTATATAGGGGCCAGAGAGATGGCTCTGGGATTAAGCCTCTGCCTTGCAAGCAGAAGTACCTGAATTCAAATCTCATATCCAACCTAAAAACTCCAGGCAGAAATGGCAGCAGCCTCCACTTCTGGCCCTCAAAGGACACCCCAGAGCAAAAGCAAAAAGAAGGTAGAGCAATCTAAGATGATTCACAAAGTCATTTTTGGACCTCCATAGGCACACACAGTGCTTCTGATATACACAGACACATGCGTGCGCACACACACACAAACACACACACAAGATAAATGTATTAATTTGAAAAATGTGCTCTTTCAACAGGAAAGAAAAAACAAAGTATGAAATATAAGTTAATGAATAAAGAGAAGCAAAATATTCAGGTTGGCTACATTCAGTTATCTAAGATAGGCTTGAAAGTCTAGAATAGAAAAATACATAGATATAATAAGGAGAAGAAAGTGTGAAAGTACTTGCATGAAAATGGGGAATTAAGACACTGTTTTCTTTTTGTTGGCAAGAATCAAGTTTTTTTTTCATACCCTAGTGACACTCTTCATTAGAGTTTACATAAAACCTTCTGAGCACCAGTTTTATCTGCAGAGTCATGAAAAGGACCAATCCTCTGAACTATAGAACTGAAGTCTATTCTGCTGGGTAAATATTTGATGAGTTTTTGGAGAACTGAAGAGATCAGAGGGAGAGACAGGCATTGATCACAGTATGTCAGATGCCCCATTTATGTCAAAATCAATGTCACTTTTATTCTCTGAATCTGTACTCTGTTACTCAATAAACTATAATATAATGAACAATTAAATACTGGCCTGAATTCAAAGCATTAGAGGATAACCATTTGTTGGATGCAAGGCAATGTTTATAGTTCAGAATTTATATTTGAGTTGCTGTCAATGCAGCTGCTCAATGTAATTCACTCATGCAATCAATGACTTTTCTCCTTCAGGTCTTCACTGGAATTTTCACGGCAGAAATGTTCCTCAAGATAATAGCCATGGATCCATATTATTACTTCCAAGAAGGCTGGAATATTTTTGATGGTTTCATCGTGAGTCTTAGTTTAATGGAACTTGGCTTGGCCAATGTGGAAGGATTGTCAGTTCTTCGATCATTCCGGCTGGTAATTAACTAGCAGTGCCCATAACATTTGTCTTTGTAATGAATTGAACCAGTCTGAATTTTAACCTTAAAATAGGTTCAAGATTTTTAGAATGATGATATTATTTGAAAACATACATGAAACTTGAATGGTTTGTCACTGATTTGTAGTTCCTTCATCACAGCTTTGATGAATAAGTTAGGTTTACTTCAGCAAACCTTGAGGGCTCTCTCAAGTATAGTTTAACAAGGAGGGAGCAAAGACGAGTCCCACACAAATGCACAATGTAATCATCTTATAATCAACTCAGTCATCTGTGGGTTGTATAACTATGCACCAGGCTTCATTGAAATTTTGGACTACCTGCTCTGTCCCACAATAGCCAACACTTAAATCAACACACGGTACACAGAAAAGGAAAATGAGCAGATAGTGCTTCAGATGTTTGTCCCTTCAACCCGAACAGAAAACTACCAAACCCTCTCTCTGAGAAGCACTGTCTGTATTACATTTTGTCAATTTTGAATAAAATGCCTTTCACCTAATTATTGCATGACATAACCTTCGGAATTTTTTTCAATTTAAGAGGCCAAATATCACCTAACTAATTTCCATTGAGAGCTTGAAACATCGTGTTGTGCCGCTGCTTTGATTTGGTCTAACTCTTGGGGCTCTGTTTTCAAATAACAAAAGGTTGTCAGTAGTTACCAGGGACAGGTTCCTCTGGGTGATTTATTTCAATTATTTATACCATGGCTTTGCTTTGATGTCTGCTGGAGTTTCCCTCGATTTTCAAAGTTAAAATTTGAATTGAGACTTAGAACTATGTGTCTTTCCCTAGTTTTCAAGGGGAGTTATGGATCCAATTTGAAGTTAGATGGATTTTTTAAAAAAAAGTTAGAAGTGACTATATGACAAGAACTATCAACAAATGCTCTTTAAGAAGAATGTTTAGTAAACCTTCATGATAACTGAAACAAGTTAAAAAAACTGTAGACATAATATCATTAGTATCTTGCTTGGTGTACCAGGCTCTTTGGCATAAATTGTTCTCTTAAAATGAATTAAACACTTGGCTGCTTGCATCCATTCCTTAGGGTCACTTATCCGTTATTAAATAAAGCACTATTCTCTCCCTGGCATTTACTTAAGCATTACAAATAAAATGCTGCTGCAATTTTGATGCAAATGGTGTTTTACAGGCCTCTAGGAACTAATATAAGCAATGCATTGCTTTGAGCACAGTGGCAAAGTGACACTTACACCATGCGGGGACTTGATTCATTATGTCAGTGAAGAAGGCAAAGTTGAAAAAGTTGTATTTAAACCCAAACAGTTCTCCTTCTAACATAATAAATCATAAAATCTATAGGGTGATATTCTGTCCAGCTGAAGATATTCCCAGGGGTAAACAAACTAAGCATTCAAAGAAATTACTTACTTTTTGTTCATAATGTAAGCAATTTGAATGTTAATATCATTTATACTTTTGCATTTGAGCATATGATATTTCAAGCAAACTAAAATATATTCACTTTGGGATGTTAAACATATCTCTATTTCTCTGAAAGTCAGTCTCTGAGAATTAATCACCTTGTCTCTTAAATATCTTAGCTCATAAAAGTTCATCTCAAAGGCTTGTGTAGCATTTCAGAACATTTATCATATCTCATTATTAAAATGGCAATTTAAAACTAATAAAATTATTATATTTACTATATCGAGTATTTTAGAGTAGAAAAATATCCAATGATATCAAATATCGGTTATATTTGCTGGAAAATGGTTTGACACATGACTGCATAATCACTATATAATTGAGACAGTTTCACAAGAAATTTCCACTATAAAATACAGTACTGATGTTTCTGGTTATGTCAGACATTAACAGGGTTTTTGTTTTTTGTTTTGTTTTGTTTTCTAGCTACGAGTCTTCAAGTTGGCAAAATCTTGGCCAACATTAAACATGCTAATCAAGATCATCGGTAATTCCGTGGGGGCGCTGGGAAACCTCACCTTGGTGCTGGCCATCATCGTCTTTATCTTCGCCGTGGTCGGCATGCAGCTCTTCGGGAAGAGTTATAAAGAATGTGTCTGCAAGATTTCCAATGATTGTGAGCTCCCACGCTGGCACATGCATGATTTTTTCCATTCATTCCTGATCGTGTTCCGCGTGCTGTGTGGAGAGTGGATAGAGACCATGTGGGACTGCATGGAAGTGGCAGGCCAAACCATGTGTCTTACCGTCTTCATGATGGTCATGGTGATTGGGAATCTCGTGGTATGTATAGTTTCAGTAAAATATAATGTGCTTACAAAAATGTCACTTGATTAAGGAATGTTTTGTATTATATTTGTGTGTGGACTATGCAAATGAACGTGGGAGGGTGGTGTATGCCGTATGTGTGAATTTATATGTGTGTGAGTGTAGGCATGTAGATGTATGTCACTGCACAAATGTGGAGGTAGAGAACAGATATCAGATATTGCTCCACACTTTTCCTTATTGTTTGAAACCAAGTCTTTTCGCTGCTGCATCATCAGCCAATCTGGCTGGCCTGCAAGCTTCTGGAGACTTCTCTGGTCTCCATCTACCATTTCCCATAGGCACAGAGAGATTCCAGATATTCACTCTTTTACATCCCACATGTGCATAGGATCTGGGGGTCTGAACTCCAGTCCTCAAGCTAGCGATGCAAGCTCTTCATCCACTGAACCATCTCCCTGACCCTAGAAAAATGTTTTGTATATTTTCTGTTATTTTCATGCCAAGTTCATTTCCAGCTATCTATTATTACACATGAATAGAGCAGCTACACATGACTTAAAGTATTATCATCCAGGTAACTTCAAAATTACTCTGGAGCCAGAGTTGCTCTTCCTCACTATTCCTTTCAGCTCTTCCATGAAAACCAGTTTCTGGCTTTACCCTTCAGTTCTTGTGATAAACTGAGCAGTCTCAATAAGATCAGTCATTCATTTTATTTGTTTTTTTTTAATTTTATTCAATTGTGTGTGTGTGTGTGTGTGTGTGTGTGTGTGTGTGTGTGTGTGTGTGTATGTGTGTGTAGAACCATGAGCGAATTCAGGAACAACCATGGACCACCTCCACCTCCTCCTTGTTTACTCTGCCCGGGGATTCACAGGCTCCGCCCCACCAGGACCAGAAACGTAGCCCCCCCCCACTTCCACACGGCGTCTAGGATCCAAACTCAGGACCTTCCGCCTGCAAGGCAGAGGCTTAACCCGGAGCCACCTCTCCAGCCCCCATTCATTTTATTTGTATACACTAATGTTATCTCTTGTTGTTATCTTGAAATTGTCTTATATTTCTAGAAATTCCAGTTTAAAAATTGCTAATTATCTCAATCCAATCTGAGCATCCAAGGTACTTGGTACCTAGAAAGTACAGTGTGAGTCAATAACAGTGACTGGGAAATGTTAATTCCTATTTCTATATAAAATTAACTAAGCACAATCATGGAAGCATAGGAGAGATAATAGAAAAATAAATGTGCTTGTGTTCAGCTGTGATGCAAACACACCTGAATCATGTTCCCAAAGCACTAAGTCTCAGGTTCACAATGGGAACACTGCTTACCAATAGCAAGACTCTTGGCAGGCTTCTGTATCAAAGAGTGTGGACCTGAAGTATCTATGATTACAGTACAAAACTTGGACTGTTGGGATGAAACCAGGAAAAGGTACACAGGGCAGCTAGGAAACAGAGGTTATAGGCTTCATACTTAAGACATTGAAAGTGATGTAGTTTCTATGGGGTCAGTACTTAGGAATTAAGTAATGAGATGGTTCCTGAAGCCACAGTTCTTTTGACTGGGGATACGTGACCCACTTTCAAGAAAATTCCATCTCTGAGCAGTTGACAAGTGTTTCTAGTTCATTGATGGCTGTTAAGTTTAAAGTGTTCATTCCTTTCTCTCTGGGCCACCGAGTGGAGCTGCTGAGTGTTCACATGGCGTTAACAGTTGGCTTCTCCCAGTCCAATAATGCTAGAGAGATGTTGAGAAGCAAATCTGCCTTATGTTCATGTCCTTTTTTTTATTTATAAATTTGTTTTTTAATACATTTTTTATTATTTCTGCTCATACAAACTTAATAGGTAGACCAGTTCCCTCCCTCCCTCTTCCTCCCCCCAAACCCCCTGCTCCCCCTCCCTTCCCTCCCCATCCCCCAGTGCTTCCCCCCCAATTCCCAGAGAGTCCTTTATTGTGTATGCCTAACTTTCCTCTGGGTCCTCCTCTCCGATGACGTACAAGGACCCAGTGGCATTTCCCTGAACCCCTTCTCATGTTCCCCCTAAGCATAGGAACACTACTGTGGCTGTCAATCCCTTGCCTCCAAGGATCCTGGTGCCTTTAGCTGATGCTAGACTTTGTGAGGTCAATAGTGTGTTGGACATTGCACAGGGCATGCAAAGTCCTATTATGATTGCTTCGGCCCTAACTAGTGTGGAGAATCTTGGAAATTATTACTCCTTCCATCCTTTTGCTCTTACAATCTTACCACCCCCTCTTCCGCAAATGTCTCTGAGCTTCAGGATGGGGAGAGATTAGGCTGGCCTAGTTCTATGTGGTTGATATAGAGTCTCTGCTTATGTTCATGTCTTGACAGTTTTACTCAATCACTGTGCCATGGTCTGGTTGCGAGAAGCCAGTTACTAAACAAAACTCATACTGAAGACGAAATTAACGTTTTGAACAAAGCATTCCAAATGCTTAATACAAGTTTAAAATGCTTTTTTTAACTAAAAGTATAAGATTGTGTAGCTAGAAGGGCTATGGAGTGGCATGAGCAGAAACAAAGAAGGGTTATACCTACAGTAAAGATCAGGTTTCATTGGTTGCGTGTATTTGGCATGCATTGGAGAAGAAAGGGAAAGGCAGGAAGCAAAAGGAGTCCTTTGTGGCAACAAAAAATGCTCTGACAGCAGCACACAATTCAGCGTGAGAGCTGTAAAAAGTAAGTTCAGACCAGATTGCCTCGAGCCTAATTTATGAAAAGTCTAACTGTACATAATGACAAGGAATTTTCCTTTAGGAACTCAAACCCTCATATAGTTTCTTGAAAACCAGGAATCAACAATAAATTAGTGTATTTGATAAAAATTTGTGCAACCGTGAATAAAGAGTAAGTTTGATGAGAAAGAAACAACCTATTTGGTATGTTGAAATATAACATGCTCTAGTATGGAAATGTGCTGAGAATTCAAGGTTGAAGAAAATTTCCAGACTTATCAAGAGTATATAATATCAATGACATTTAGTAGTAATTTGGATGTATTCATAAAAATAACTGAATGCATTAATATAAAATAATTATTTCCATATACCAGAAAAATGTAACTATAATACTTTCCTAGAGATGAAAACTAAAATCCCTCTTTTGCTTTTGTTTGGAAATTAGAAACTTTTTTGAGATACCCTAAGTACATTTATTCAATAAATAAGTTGATACATTATGTTTGCCACTACTATAGAAAATGTTTTGTAATACACTTGCTTGAGAAAAACAAATTTGATATGTCATACACCCTTACAATTCCTCCTTTCCAGGGTTACTAGAAAGAGGACAAGGTCCCTTAGAGGCAAGCTGGCATTAATTTCCTTCAGTGCATGTGAGTTGCCCTTTGGGACTCTGCCACTGTGGCTGTGAGTATTCACTACTGGCTGACAGACAAGGGAGAAGTCGCACCACAAGCACGTGTCCCCCATGTCTTTAAGAGCCATTCTTGGATATGATTTTCCTCTCTTTAGGCGGAACAGTAGTATTTAGAAAGGAGGTAAAGGATTGGACTTGCTCTCATGGATTCGGAATCAGAATGAAGAAAATATTAACATATGCAATAAATTTCATTTTAAGACCCCAAATAGAAGTAGAACTGGAGTGGTCATAACATTTTCCTTTTGCGTGATTAAGTAAGAGATCACTGGAAAGAGTTATTTTACCTGGTGTGTTAGCAGTCTATCTGTACACCTTAGTGAGACAGGATTCAGAGTCTCAAAATCCCTGAGAACAATTATGGAACTGTTCCTTAAATCACCATTGATCATACCTAAAGCCTGGACAGATTGGTTTGTGAGTTGTTTTCAGTAATTATGGAGGTTACACAAAGAGAGTGACTTGTCTCACATAAGCATTTGTTAGGAACAAATGGTAAATAAAAAGATATGCAATAACAGCTAAACTTCCTCAAGGATTCACTTTGCCAAGAGCTGTGCGATTACCACATGGATCCTATCATTGAATCTTTGCAACAACCTTACAAACAAGACACTAAAAAAATTATATTTATTTTACAGATGCAGAAAATAAGCTAGATTTTGATATTTAACTAGTGATGAAAACAAGCATTTAGTGATGATAGAAGCTTGATTTTTTTCACTTTCTAGACCAATGATTTTACTGGTATTGCTTACAAGAGTACCGGTGAGGGTTTACTTGCAGAAACAGAGATGACTGCAATGCTGCCACATCACCAAAAAGTCTCAGTATGGCTTACCCAATACTTAGCACTAGAAACACATCTATATTGCCCTTTCCAGAAACATTGCAGAAGAGGAGATGGGAAAACTGTAAGAACCTGAAAGAAGGGGTAGAGTGTAATGCAATTCCTTCCAGTAGAAACTTGATTTTTAGGCAGCATCCTAACTCTGAAAGATGCCCTCCTTCATTATATCAAGGAACTTTGTAGAAGTGATTTGTCAGAAAATTCTGTCTCCAATACCATCAAATGCTTCAAAGGAAAGTTGTATGATGAGTTACTATTTATTTACTTTTTTCTTAATAATGGAATAACATTGAATTAACTTGTTAATAAAAACATCTAGAAAGTTAATGGCAAACTTTCACTGTTGGCTATAAATAGCTCAAGAATTCTCAGAAAGAAATAACAGCAAGTCAACATAGAATTCCATTTCCTCATGTATCCAGCAAATTTAATAATGAAGGCAAAACTTACAAAATGAACAATCTAACCACAGTAATGACTTTTATATACTTATTAGCTATAATTCTGCATAAAATTCATAAGGTGGAGTAGTCTCTGGTTTTCTCTTCTATAAACAGTGAAGCATAAGCTACTATAGCAGCAAAGTAACAAGAAAAAAAATCCAATTAAAATTAGACATTACTAGGTGAAGAATTGTCTTAATCCATATTACATTACATTAATAAGGTTAGGAACTTACATCTAGAAAATAATTAGAGCCCTGCAATTTGCAATTCAGATTTCTTACAGATAAAAATAAATCTAGCATGAAATTCTATTTTTCCTATTTTATTTGATTTTTATCCATGTAAGAAATTAATAAAGGGCTGGAGAGATGGCTCAGGGGGTTAAGATTCTGCCTAGCAAGCAGAAGTTCCTGAGTTCAGATCCCAGGTCCCACTTGAAAAATCCCAGGCAGAAAGGACAGCACCTGCACTTTCTGCTCTGGTGGGTGGAGCATGGGAAATCTCTGAGTGAAACAAGAAGGAGGTAGAAGCAATCCAGGATGATTCCCAAAGTCACCCTTGGTCCTCCACAGGAATTCACAGTGCCCTCTGACACACACACGTACACACACACACACACGCGCGCGCACACACACACACTAAAATAAAGTTTAAAAAAAAACTTAAGAAAATCCATAGAAAAGTCATATTAGTAAACTTCAGAATAAAAGGCCAGTCCTGAGTGTGACTATTGGGAGCCAAGTTAAACAGTTGACAATTAGGTCAATAGAGACTCATAATTACACCTTGCCCTGATTAGATTTTAAACACTTGCTGACATTTTCAGTAGAGTTTACTTGAAATCTATCATAGGGTTTCACTTTTTGGAATCGCCTAATCACCTCTTGGATTTGGTCCTTATTGTTCTATTATACTTTGATTCTATCTTTGAATAAATAAGGACTTTGCCAAGCAAACTCTTAAAAAAAATGAAGACCATTATACTCCTTGAAATTCCTGGTTCCATAATACTCTACCTTGTCTGTAACCTGTTCTTGGACACTCGCAGTGCCACCATGATGCCAGACTTTTTAGTTCAAAATAGCGACATTATTCTTGTAAAATGCACTTTGTGTTATTTCTTAACTGTCATTATAGGTTTTTTAATCAAAAACTAGGATGGAGATCTGGCAATAAATATATTTTTCTTGAATTTAGTAAATTATGTAGATGAAAAGCATACAAATCAAATCACATTTCAGTATATTGAAGTTATTTTTATTCTAGGAATAAATTATAATAAATTATTCTTCTTCTAAGAATTACAGATTATATATTCAAAATGCCAATTATCACAAATTATATCTTTTTTTTCTTTTACTATGAAATTATCCAGTTTGGGAGACTAAAATTTATATAGACAGTCCATGTAACTGTATCTTTCCTAATTTTGCAATAACCCAAAAATAGATAATACTAATAGTCATATTTGATAAAGTTTTTCTTTTGTATTAATTCACTGTGTTTCAGGAGACTTTGTCCTTGTCTAGAGAGATTAAAAAAGTAATTTTGAGGGCTTAAAGCTAAAGCTTTTGAAATGCAAATGCATGATCATATTTTTTTCCACTGTGTTGTAGGTTCTGAACCTCTTCTTGGCCTTGCTCCTGAGTTCTTTCAGTTCTGACAACCTCGCCGCCACAGACGATGATAACGAAATGAACAATCTCCAGATTGCCGTGGGAAGGATGCAAAAGGGAATTGATTTTGTTAAAAGAAAGATACGTGAATTCATTCAGAAAGCCTTCGTGAAAAAACAGAAAGCCTTAGATGAAATTAAACCCCTCGAAGACCTAAATAACAAAAAAGACAGTTGTATCTCTAACCATACCACCATAGAAATTGGCAAAGACCTCAATTATCTCAAAGATGGGAATGGAACAACCAGTGGCATAGGCAGCAGTGTGGAGAAGTATGTAGTTGATGAGAGTGACTACATGTCATTCATCAACAACCCCAGCCTCACCGTGACTGTACCCATTGCGGTCGGAGAGTCTGACTTTGAAAATCTAAATACTGAAGAGTTCAGCAGCGAATCAGATATGGAGGAAAGCAAGGAGGTAGGAATTTTTAAAGAGGGGATTTTTTGGAATGATTTTTGTTGTTTCAACCATATTAGATATTTTTAAGTTGCATGTTCCTTTCTCGTAGGAAAATAGACATCTACTTTTTACATTTGTACAGCAAAAATGGTGACTGGCAAATTCATATTAGATTAAAATCGCTAGACAAATGACATACAGACTTTTTTCAGATATTCATCTTTTGAGCTCATATTGCTGTAGATATCATTATGAATTTTTCTACGTATTTTAAAAATATTTTAGATTTAGGAAAATGCTTCAGTGTGTTCACTTTCTACCTTACAAGTCACCACAAAAATTGTTTTACAATGTACTAGAAAATAACTGAATGGAAGATCGCTCTTAGTCTCATTTTGTTTTCTTGCCTATGCCAGAATAATTCATAGAAGGTGATTGTAAATAGTTTTCCCAGACCTATTAATTCATGGAAAGATTGACTGGGACCTTGGTCTGATGTTGTTTAGCATTTCATGTTTCTTAAAGTTGATGTCTTTATATAAGAGAAGTTTGTGATAGAAACAGCAGTAAAGACCTTACTGAGTGCGCTGCATAATGTTTAAAAAAAAAAAAAGAAGGATGTGTTATAGAACACAAAGATTTGAACCACAGTCTTCATCATGTAGTCTCAGATTTACAAGATTATGAATACCACTGTACATTTTATTTCACTTTGTTATTAGCCCTTGGATTAAAGAGAAACTGAGGCACTTTTTGCAAGGTCTGAATGAACTTCTTTATTAAAAAATAGATAACTGGGTGGACTCAGAAATACTGAATTGTTTAGATTAAGTCCTCCCTTGTGCTTTTGCTGAATTTGTTTTGTTCTTTATTAGCTTTCTGGAGTGCCTCTGGAATGTATCACTTAAATCTCAAACCCTTATCATGAGTGTTTTAACTCAAGCTCTTTGGATTACATTTATCGTAATTCTTTTTTTGTGGTTTTGCATGCCTGATTTTTCTCTTTTTTTAAGTTGGGAATAATGATGACACCACGCTTGAATGATGATTTTCGAACAGAAATTTAGTAGTGTAATATGGTGACCTTCACTGCTTACCATTTTCACTTCTCACAGGGGTAAGACCAAGCTGGAGCCACCGAGAATGCAGCTCTGGTGTTTTTTAAGCAGCCAGAGGCTCAAGCCACCACTTTTACCCAGGTTACCCAAGCAAGTTGTACATATATAAATCTGAGCAGTTCCTAAATGACTGACTGGCCTGCATGTTACTCAGCTGCGTTCCTTGCCCATCCATTGGCAGTAAAATAAAAACATGCACAGCTACTTTTATGCTGAGTCGTATAAAGCATGGTCAGGCAAGTCTGACAACCCCAACGTTTTCCTTTTTTTAGGAAAAACATTTTAGTTGCTAAGTACTTTCTGTAGATTTTAATAGAAATTGTACTTATTTAAAAGTGCATGCCTTTGTGGATTATTTGGCTACAAGTTATGAATATGTTAATGGCCCAGGAAAGAAATGTAGGTTCCTTTGAAAAACACTACAACACATTTCTCTCCTCTTTTTTTCTTTCTTTCTCTTTTTCTTTCTCTTTCTTTCTCCTCCTCTTTCTCTTTTTTAAATATGTCCCCAGTGCCTGCACCTTGTAAATAATGCTCTGAGTTTTCTTAAGGGTAATGTGCAAATTAAAGCAATCCTTCATTCATGTGCAATCTTCTAAAGGATGTTGGAATGTGATAATAATGTAAATGAGTTGGCATGCTTTTGAGTTTGGTCTGTCAGAACCATGGGTATAATTTTTACTTCACATTAGGGAAAAGAGCATTACTTTATTTAGCAATCCACCAAAAGCCTTTTCCAATTAGAATGATTCCCTTAGATATTCTGTTTATATTTATTCCTAAAATACCTAGACTGAAAGAAAAAGAAATAAATGTTCTCATACACCAAAAAATAATGACAGAAGTTCACATCCATCTTTATAGAGTATGCTCATTTGGTAAAGGAATCTGAACTTCTTCTTCACCTTGGTGATTACTCTGTCCAATAGGATTTTATTCTCCCTCCTGTCTCTTCAACACTGGCTATAAAACATTGTCTTTAGCATATATCTAAATATATTATACTCTTCATCTTCTGCATAAAATGATCATTGTGAGAACTTGCTCCTTTGATTTGTTTTTCTTTTTAGTGGGAGAATCTCTCTTATCCTATATTACCAGAATGTAATAGCCATTCACCATCTGATATTGAAGTCATGGTTTTATGCACAAATACATTAACCAAATTGCTTCTTACAGTTTATCATTTTATAGAAATGTTAATAACCTTTTCCCCAAGTTTTGACAAATATTTGCTAATTTTATTTTTAATATATATCAACTTCATAATGAACAAGTGCCTATGAAACAAAATGAGAAAGTTTCCTTTCCTTTTTTTATCAATTGTTATTTAATCATTTTTAAAGTGTTTATTTTCATTTGCTTTCTGAAAGAAGGGCTATTAGTTTGGCACATTACTATTAAATTCAAATTTCTCATTGGTGGCTAGAGAGATAGCTCAAGGATTATGCTTCATAAGCAGAAGGCCTGAGTTCAGATCCTGGATCCCATGTAAAAACTCCAGGCAGAAATGGTGATAGCCTACACTTCCAACCCAACAGGGAGAAACAGACAGGAGAAAACTGGGGTGGAGCTAAATTGGTGAGCTCTAGGTTCAGTTAGAGACACTGTCTCAGAAAACAAAGTAGAGAATGATTATGAAAGACACTTAATATCAATCTCTGGCCTCCACATCCCCCCACACACATGTACATAAAGAAATGACCAAATATGTACATGTCTACATATAAAAAAAGAAATAATGAATTTTAATATTTATTACATTATTAGCATTTCAATAAGCAATGTTTCTTCCCTATTCAACTCACCTAATTAGAGAACACCTAAAAAGGTCTTGATCATCAATATGAAGACTTCAGAAAATGAGGATCTTACCAAAAGAACTTTTATATTTTTGAGTGTAGCGACTTGTTTATGACAGTTGCTATTGACTACTGTATAATCTTTTTAGTATCCCAGCATTATAGTGTACCCGTATTTTGTCAGAGTTTAGCTAAGCGAAGGCTACTCTAGTAGTACAAATCCATCTATTTCCTTATAAGTTACTGCAAGTTGTAATAAGGGCACCTAAGTATTGCCAAAAGCAAGTATAGAACTTGTTAAACTGGGTCTACTTCTAGCCAGTTCTATTTTACTTTACTACTTTATGCACTTTACAGTGTGTGATGCCTCGACTGGAACATTGACAAACAGCCTGTAATTGAAAATTCTTTTTTAAAAGCATAAGTCATAATGGTTCCTTTCAGTGACATGTACTTGATAGCTCTTGACTTTACACTGTGGTTAGGTTTCTTACAACTATGGCCTCATCTGAAACTCGAGATTTTTATATTTTTAACTTATTTCATTTTTATGTACTTTTTATACATTGTAACTATTTTATTAACATTATGGCATTTGCCTCTTCTGATTTTAATGAAGCATTGACTTGTTATCAAGATAGGTTTTATTAATCAGAATTTTTTGATCTACATCTCAAAGTTATTAAAGTGTTCAATCATGAAATATTCCCACAAGTATTTTCCCTTACACTCTACTGATGTTTACAGCACTTAAGGATGCTGCTTGAATTAATGTTAAAGTTCCTGGTTACAAAATGCAGAAATCACCAGTATCATAAACATTATCTTGAGCCTATTATATTTCATCATATATCCAGATTGCTAAATGTCTTAAATTGATAAAGGTTGAGTTGACTTATGAATCATCAAAGAAATTCCCTTAGAGAATCCCAGAAAAATGAAGTTTGGAAGACCTAGGACATGGCCACTCATTAGCTGCGACATAGACAGGATGAGAGAAACAGGTTTCATTGACTATACAGACACAGGTAGATTCTTTGCCATTATAAAGTGAGGATCTCTACACAGTGTATGCAGCGACCTCTATGGGAGATGCTATGCTGCTACAATTCAGGGGAAACAAGAATGAGATTGCCACTCCTTCACTGGGGTTCATTCATTCTGGAACCATCCATGTACATGGAATAGAAAAAGGAAAAATAATGTGAAAATTGCTTAGTACTCATTTTCTTGACTGCACTTGAACTACAGTTCACAGGCTCATCTTAATCTTGAATTATTGGCAGCCTGCTGCTCTTGTTAGAGAGAGAGAGCACTTTCTATTTCTTACCGTGCTGCATAGATCAGATATAACTCAGCCTCAGTTGATCTGATTACCTGTGCTATAAGTACAAAATTGGGTTATCAGGCCTCAAAGATGTAGCATAAGTTACATAGATTAAAATGAGAGGGTGTTTTTGTAATTAATCACGTGTATATATATACTTGAGTATGCTTAACTAAGAAAGAACCAAACACGAAGAAAAGATATGAATTAGAGAAGATTTGAAAAATTAGAATACTTGGAATAATTGTACCAGAAAATTTTATGGTAGAACAAAACATATTAAAATGACAAAAATATTATTATCTGAACAATGTTGTATGTATTATGTGCAAAAAGTAGAACATCAATGCTCTCCAAACTCCTTACAACTTAACATTTTTTGGACAAATCAAAAATAACCACAAAATTAATTCTAAGAAGTCAGGAATCTTTGATATTATGTACTTTGATATTGATATTGTTCAATTGGATAAAGCATTTCAAAATCATTTATATTTTATTTACTAATATTTTCTCTTCATAAGAACCCATATGCTACATAAATACTTTATAAAATAAAGTCATTTTCATAAAATAAAGGTACTGTCTTGTTAGGGAAAAATCCACATAATCCTTATGTAAAAGATGACTAGAATCTAGCCAGTACTGACTACAGCATCCATTTATGCCAGTGGAACATGTTTCAGTATTCATGTTATCATGTGCTTACCCCATCCTCTTGATGAAGTAGTTCTCAGCTCAGCCATCCTCTAATGTTATGCACTAATGGTAATAACATTGTGACAGGTGCGAGAATGCTGTGGCCCAAACTACTCTGGTTTCATGTGGCACTCACACCTGGCCCTACACCATTTCCTGTGGCCTTTTCAAATCAGGTATAAGAAGTGGGATCCCATCCTTTATGCTGATCCCAAGAGTAGTTCGACTTGGCCGATGTGCCTGCATCTCGAGATTTCTGTCAACTGCTTTCTGCTCTATTTTCCTCTTGATGATGTTTGATATAATTAAAGGAAAACAAACCAGCAATCATCTATTTCTGCCTTTCCTAACAGGACAGGTAAGAGTGCCAGAGTAACAAGTAGTTTCCAAATGCACAGTAAAACACAGGAGTGCATTGGCCAAAGAGAATGCAAAAACCAGCTCTTGCTCTCTAGCTAACAATGCGCTGCTCCCTTCAGAAATAGAAGACTATAGAATGTATCTAATAACAAGCAGTAGTCTCTGTTTTCATGTCAATGAAAAGTGGGAAAATTTAGATTCTTCCTGTTTATGTGCATTTGATCAAACCTTTTCTGCATTTGACATGAAAATTCACTTTGTGCAAGCTTTTATTGGTTGGGTCACAATTTTAGAATAAAACAAGCAACACCATTTGTTCGAGAAATTGACCATAAGATCAGAGAGGACCATGGCTGGCAGCTTGTATCAGCTTCTTGAAGAATTTTATTTCGCAAACTTTATACATGGGCCTAAACAAAAGTTATTTAAGTTATTAATACCATGTTTAAAGGACAAAATTATACGATAGTGCTGTATCTAATCTTGTGACCCTGCACCTCTCCCAAAGCAAACTAGCATTGGATTTAAGTTAATCTTAAATTACAGATCAAGAAAATGCATACAGAAGACTGGGGGGGGGGCACACCTTATGAATTCATATGTTCAGATTAGGGAAAATATTTAAAAATCTTTCTGTGGGGTTGATTTTTCAGAAACTAAATGCAACTAGCTCATCTGAAGGCAGCACGGTAGATATAGGAGCTCCCGCCGAAGGAGAACAACCCGAAGCTGAACCTGAGGAGTCCCTTGAACCAGAAGCCTGTTTTACGGAAGGTGAGAAGTAGGCCATTAGCCAGTAACTTTCTCTTTTCTGTCCATCTTTTCTGTCATCTGTATATTGTTCATCCATTCATCGTCTATCGATCATCCATTCTACCTACATATTTACCTGTCTATATATCAATCATCTATATATTTACCTTTCATCTCTCTATCTGACTACAATTTATTTAATTTGACCTTTTTCTTGCTTTTCCTACCTCAAAACAAATGTATATTTCCTAAATATAAGGTTTAATCTTTTAATATGAAGAATCTTCTTCAATTTCAAAAAATGAAACTCGCTGCTAGTAAGAGAGAAATTCAAAATATATATACTTCTGTTTGGGTTTAATCATCGAAGACAACTAAAAGAAATGAGTGCAGTAAGCTGTCAGTTGCTACTTGGTCATGTGATAGTGAGTTCTAATTAATAAATGTAACTTTGAATCTGACCTTGAGCAATAGTTGCCTATATCAATCACCAAATGCTTGCATTATTGATTTGTATTATTTGTATTGTGTGGATTTATAGTGTGTCCTACATACTTTGATATGGGGCAATGAGTCCTTGGAGTAATTGCAAAAAGATTCTCTAAAGGTGGCTAACAGTGCTTCTTCAGATAGATTCCTCCTATAAGAAAAATGCCAATAGACTCTGAGATGCTTGCCTAGTCAGGATGCTAATTCCTTCGCTGAAACTCTAGAATACTGTCCCTAATTGCTTCTTGGTTCTTACAAGTTTCATGTTATTGCTATGACTTGTATACACACTCCATAAAGTTCAGAAATTAAACTTACTGATGAATCTTCATAATGCTTTGTCTTGTGATAGTTTTTTCTATAGCTATAAAACTTTTAGAAAAATGATCCCTCTTTAGAATGCAGAATCCTTAAGAATAAGGCTATTTTGCATGTTACATATAATATTATAATTTTCCCTGTATAATTCTTTGAATACAACCACTCTTCAGTACATATTTATTTTAAAAGCTTCTGATCTACCAGTTTACATATTGCACAAAAGCACTACTGTATTGTTGGTAGTAATCAGAAATAAGGCAACTCAGATATTCAATAATACTAAACATTTATATAATTTCTAGTAAACCTAATTAGAAAAATATAATGAGATCATCCATAAGCCTATTTCCTCATGGTGAGAAGGAAAATGTTTATAGTATATCATTACATGAACTCATCACATTTTAAATTTATGTAATTTCCATATAGAATAGAAATCTTCATGGGATACAGACAAGCTGGAAAGATAAACTAATGCTTTTATTTTCTTTCTGCTTTTCTATATTTTTGTGTTATAATGGTATATCGGTCCATCGGACAAATTATTAGAAGGCTTTATTTTTTTTTTTTGGTATCTGTAAGTAAAAGCCACCTTTTAAGTAACGTTATTTGTAATGTATGCCAAGGTTAAAATGTAAGTGAATGTCCGGGAATACAAAAACACATAATCAAAGAGGAATTCCTTTCCCTTCTTTTCTCATGCTTTAGATTGTGTGCGGAAGTTCAAGTGTTGTCAGATAAGCATAGAGGAGGGCAAAGGGAAGCTCTGGTGGAACCTGAGGAAAACATGCTATAAAATAGTAGAGCACAACTGGTTTGAGACCTTCATCGTCTTCATGATTCTGCTTAGCAGCGGCGCTCTGGTAGGTGATGTGAAACCTGCTTCTTCATCTGTTATCCAAAACGCTTTCCTTTCCATCCAATGAACCTCACTTTGCCTCTTCTTAAAATAAGCCATACGTGAAAGTGAACAACCATCTCTGTGATGTGCTTAAATCTTGGAAGAGGCCATAAAGTCACAACTTTTATGTTTCTACTTAGACCAGTCAGAGAGATTTTAATTCAAATGGTGGGGTTTCTTATGACATTTAAAGAATCTTTCTGATGTTTAGTTGCCAGTAGCAGGTCTTATTATGAATGGCTATGTAGAAATGATATGGGGTCACCAGCTAAATGTTAGGCTGTGAACATCATCAGCCTGTAATGCAGGGACCAAACTGTGTTACCATACTGATTCACTACTACAAATTACATAGAGTAGTAGCTCTATTCTAACGTAAATAGCAAAATGGACACACTCCAAACATAATTATTTTCATTCAGTGGAACAGATGATTTTATCAGTTATTATTACAATGAGAATAAAGTGGATCATTTTCTCATTTGTTAACATAAATGTAGTTGTTTTTTTTTTCAATTTGTTTATGTGTACATTTCTTCAGGTGAAGGACTACATTTGATCTAGAAGCCAATAAGTCCGTTTACTTGACTAAGAATCTGCATTCTGCCATGCAGTCAATCTAGAGAAGGTCTAGGTTCTCACCAATGCCTTTACCGTAATAGCCCTTGGCTCAGAGCCCTAGCTCACCAAAGAGTATGAACATGTTGTCAAAGGGGTAACTTCTAGGGAACACCAACTTCAGCTCCATGGTGAGCTTTTCAAAAGTATTTAGGCTCTTGTATGGAGCCCTAGTCATAAACCTGGATCCCCTCATTCTATAAAAAAATAAAAATGAAAATTTTCCTTTGTCCTTGTTCCAGATGGCCAAACCACCCTATTACTATTTCCTCTAAAAAGACAGAGCTAAGTGGTCTCTTTATTCTAGAAAGGTGCAGGGCTCCTCAAAATGAGTCCCTTGCCTTTTGTTTCCCTCTGCAAGATAGTAGAGGAAACTTCCAGACGCAAACCTATTGGAGAAAAGGAAAGAGGACAATTGTTTCC
The DNA here is from genome assembly GCA_023101885.1 of Typhlomys cinereus. Classification (NCBI taxonomy): domain Eukaryota; kingdom Metazoa; phylum Chordata; class Mammalia; order Rodentia; family Platacanthomyidae; genus Typhlomys; species Typhlomys cinereus. Next base: position 3,076,222 of record JALPQD010000176.1, on the reverse strand, counting down.
CTTTTTCCACCCAGGCCCAGCTGTACTCACTTCACCGCTATGAAGGCACGTGCTGGTGACTCTGGACTCTGAACGAACAAAGTGGATCTGTTTTCTGACTGACTCTTAGCCTCCTGCTTTAAGGAGAAATATATTTTACAGTTTCACACTGGATTTAAGCTTTGGGGAATAGTCTAACTCCAAATTTAAAAATTAGATGGCTCCTTTGGTAGGCTGAAATGCTCAGGCATACTAACTGGGAAGTGTTATAAATACAGGGTGAGGAGCATAAGCTCTGAGCAAGGTTTACAGCAGTTTTTTAAAAATAAGACATAAATGAGAGACCATGACAATACAACTCATTGCCATTTCTTCACTTACAGGCTTTTGAAGATATATACATTGAGCAACGAAAGACCATTAAGACCATGTTAGAATATGCTGACAAGGTTTTCACTTATATATTCATCTTGGAAATGCTTCTAAAATGGGTTGCATATGGTTTCCAAATGTATTTTACCAATGCCTGGTGCTGGCTAGACTTCCTCATTGTAGATGTGAGTATTCTGCAGCTTCCTATTTCTTTCCTTGAAAGTTGTGGTAGGTATGGGTCCTAGCAATGACAGCTGGCACATAGTAGGAACTCAAGAAACATTGCATCCGTCCAAAGATAAATTATATTTTCTATTTTCCCAGCAAACCGATACCCCAAAGATCGTCAATCTGAATGCATGTTTAAATTGTTAATGGCTGCTTAATGCTTTATGACTTAGTTTAATTAATATTCAAATTAGCATTTTGAAATGCAATACAAAATACTTTCATTTTACATTTTGGAGGTTTGTGCTTACATTTCAAAAAGTCACAGCATTTAAACTCTTTACAAACATACCTGGCATTAGTACCTTTATCAACACTAAAGTTGTTAAGAAATATTGACAACACAGATGAAATATTAATTACAAGGGACTTTGGAAGTCCATAAAGCAAGACTGAGTAGTTTGTATGGGAATCAAAAATAGATTGGAGGGCTGGAGAGATGGCTCAGGCATCTTGCAAGCAGAAGGTCCTGAGTTGGATCCCAGGTCCTACATTAAAATACCAGGTGGAAATGGAGGCAGCCTATACCTGTGACACTGGAAAAAGGAATCTGGAAAGCTCCAGAGTAAAGCAAAAAGGAGGTAGTCACAATCAAGGGTAATTCCCCAAGTCACCCTCAGGCCCTCATAGGGACACACAGTGCCCTCTGATACACACTCACAAACACACACACACACACACACACACACACACACACACACACACACACAGACGCAATATAAATAAATGAAATATTTAAAAATTAGGTTGGATTTTAACTAATAAGGCAAAGAAAGGTTTATTAAATCGTATCAGTATAAAATAAAATAGAATGGAGTACCAGAAAAAATGAGTGTTTAAAAATAATTGAATGTGGTTAAATTATCCAATATATGAAATATATGTGCAGAATTATATCAAAAGTCTTCTTAAATTAAAAGACTATATTAAAAACTACATATTTAATATTAAACTAAACTAAATATTTAAAACTACATATGTTTGAGCATTACAAACAAAAATTCAAATTAAATTAAAGTAAGATTATATAATATACACATTCTTTTCACTCTTTTGTTAAAAGTTAAATATTACTTGTAATAGGTTAGTAGCTTGACAACAAAATACTAATATTTAACATATATTTAAATATTCTGGTTTCCCTTCACATCTTATAAATCTTTTGCCTTTTAATATGAATTTTTTAAAAAATAGTTTTTAAGCCAATTAAATATAAAGAAGCTCATAAAAGAAAATTAGTTTTTTGTGGCTTACACTCAAATTACCTAAAATATTCTGATAGCTACTATTTTAGATTTAAGAATGCTATTATCATCATAATAGCATGATAGGAAAACTAGTCAATACTTCATTTGTAGTCAAATATGCTTACTGATCATCTATTCTTTATGGTGTTGCAAGAAAGAATGTCATTTTTTTGATCCTGAAGGAGCATCAACTCAATCAATATAAAGGATGGATACATATTTAATAGCAAGTATGTTATAAATGCTACCTGCTTCACTGGGATAAAGTCTTCATGAGGGAAGTGGAATGGAGCTGGAATCTGAAGGGTGAGAATGTCCAAAGGTCTAGATGAAGGAGAGACGCTGATGCACAGTAACACTGATGTCTGAAACAGGAAGTGTTGCAGGAAGCAAGTGGTCCTTGAGAGTTTGTAAATGGAAGAAAACATAAGAAAAACAAATTGGAGCGGAATTTGATGACCCTGTAGTGCCATCCAACTAAACTGTGAACTTATGGGTTTAGTAAAATGGAAGCCATTGAGGAGTTAGATTTATGGAAGTGATGTTAGGAAGAGAAATTGGTGAGAGTACAGTAGTGGCATAGAATGGGGTTATTTTAAACTCCAATGACATCTCAAAAAACTACTGTAGTACCCTAGAAGAGAAGACCTAATACTTCTCCTCTTCAGCGGAGGCTGACAAGTTAGATGGCAGTTTACCACTTCCTCACTTCTCTTGTAGTTCTGCTCCTCTTCAGATTACTTTTCAGTGTCTAACTGTTATCTTTCATTTTTAACATATGCCTGTCTCTTTTTGGTTCTGGCTTCAGAACAGGTAAGGTACCACAGGTCCTCTGGTCTTGTATTCTGAAAAATCTTCACAATTCAAGACATTTTTTTTTTGCCTTATTCTTCAGTCATCTCTGAAGAGGATACTTACAAGTCTACAATGTCAGATTTTAGCAAAATTGTCTAAATAAAGCATTTAAGATTAAAATTTTGTGCCTCAATTTCTCTAAATTCATGTTTCACTTTCAGATTCCAAAAATTAGTTTAAATAAACCAAATTTTGTGAAAGTTCTCTATGTGCACTTGTTTTTAACAATACTTTTTCAAATATCTATGAACACCATATCTTAAAACTTATATTGCTTATTTATTTTTTGTTATCTGATTTTGTTTATCAGATTTTTCCAATACTGGCAACGTGTTTTTTGAGTCTGTATAATATTAATCAATTTCCTATCGATTCCTGAAAATAATAAGACATTTCAGTAATACTTATAACTGTTTTTATTTTCTTTTATTTTGGTCAGACTTTTAAATTTTTACTAACAGCATTGTTAATCTGTATAAATGATTAAGGAAAACATCATATCATCCTTGCAATTCTTTTAGTTACATGAAAAATTCCCAACTTTTCTGTCTTTGAATTAACTCATTTCATTTGATCTGATTTTTTTGATGCTCCTCAAAATGTGGTTTATGAGTCAGCACTTTTAACCTTGCCTGGAACTTGAAGAATGTAAATTGAAAGGCCTCACTAGCAATGACAGAGATCCTGAGTGATGTTAAAGCACAATGAATTGAGAATTAGTGCTCTGTTGCATAGAGCAAAGGTTGAATGGCATAAACATATTCATCTGCTAACAAGAAAAATGTACTGTCTTTTCTATGTAGGTCTCACTAGTCAGCTTAACTGCCAATGCCTTGGGCTACTCAGAACTTGGTGCCATCAAATCCCTCAGAACATTGAGAGCTCTGAGGCCATTAAGAGCCTTATCCCGGTTTGAAGGAATGAGGGTAAGATCCCATGTGTTAGAATTTGTTACAAGTATAATTAAGAACATCCTGAAACTTTGTGCCTCGGAAATGGTATATCTAATCAGAGTTTATATTTTTCTCAATTCATAGTTGCATGACCAATCAGTATGAATCTTTATTCTAGATGCTAACAGAATATGATGCCTACTATCCCCGATTAACTTCCTTTAATTTTTGTGGTGTTTCATAGGTTGCTGATATGAATAGAGTTTAATTATCTTCATTCTGTTTATAACCATGCATGGAAACCTACTTGGTGTATGCTAGAGTACCCCAACCGTGACTCATCATCTCTTCAAAACTCTGCACTTTGAGCTTTTTGAAATCAGAACCTGATCTTTTAATTCCCAAACACAGGCTGAGGTGTCTAAAAAATAGTCAGCTGTAAAAACCTAATCTTAGAAAAGTGATACAAAGCGACAGGAAGGAATCTATGCTGTTCTTGTTATCCCCTGAGGCAAAAAGCCTACAAAATGATGCATTCTGTCTCCACTGTACCAGGGGGTCAAAAACAAAGACTGAAAACTAAAGGATGTTTTCTTGTGATCCTTAATGACTGTGTGAAATACCAACTCTGAGAGCAGGACAAGTGCCAGGTTGAGCTTCATAGTTAATCCCTGGCCAACAGACTACAGAGTGGTACCCTGTCGAGAGAGAGAGAGAGAGAGAGAGAGAGAGAGAGAGAGAGAGAGATTGATTGAAAAGCAAGCAAAGCAAATAGTTACTTGGATTTCATGGGAATGCTGCAAACACAACCACAGAGGCATGTTGCACAAGGATGTTTTCATGTGTTTTTCTATGTATGGTTACACAGAAATCAATGGTTAGCTGTTGATTATTTTTCTCTTCACCAATTTAGAATCACTACTTTTGCAGTAGCAGGTTTCGTAAAGAAGGCTACCAAACATTCAGAACTGTTACACTTTTAATATTTTCTTTGTCAAATTCAGTGTCCATGTACTGTATTCTCTCCCCACCTCAAATTTAAGCCCTCAGGTTTGATAGTCAAGTGCCTTGCCTGTGAGGTACATCCTTGCCCCTCAAGTGTTCTCTTTTATTCTCAAAATAGACAATGAATTGTATACTTGAATTGAATACTTTCAACTTTTAAAATTTCTAATTTTCATAAGATGCATAAACTTGTGTCATATTTTCAATCTTATTGGCTAACCTGAATTAAGTGCACTCCTTGAACACATGTTCATGCACATATATGCTTGCCTCCTAAGAAAACTTTCTGCAGTGCAAATTTCATTTCATAGTCTTTGAATTACAATTTCAAAATTATTAGTTTGAAATCTTAGCTATTTCTACCCAATATTCAACTTTGAGGATGGATGTATTTTTTCTATAATGTATTGCTCTTCTGATGATAGTATTTGAAAGGAAAATCAAATATTTGTTGATGACATTTCAACTATTTTTCTTTCTCCTCCTGTGGCAGGTGGTTGTGAATGCTCTCTTAGGAGCCATTCCATCCATAATGAATGTACTTCTGGTCTGTCTCATCTTTTGGCTTATATTCAGCATCATGGGTGTGAATCTCTTTGCTGGCAAGTTCTATCACTGCATCAACTATACCACGGGCGAGATGTTTGATGTGAGCGTGGTCAACAACTACAGTGAATGTAAAGCCCTCATAGAGAGCAATCAAACTGCCAGGTGGAAAAATGTGAAAGTAAACTTTGATAACGTGGGACTTGGGTATCTTTCTCTACTTCAAGTAGTAAGTAATTACTTAAATATTCCCTGTGGTGTGCAATTAAAGTGAGGATGAAGCTTTATCTTTCCCACAATGAGAATTCATGTTGCAGTGATTAGAATGACCATCTCAAAGAGAAATAAGATATATGTTAACAAGAGCCATACAGTTAATGTATGTCATTATGCAAAACACAAAAGAACTTTCCATATCATCTAGTGATTATAGTGCTGGGTATATCCAAAGGATATGTGGAATCAGTGTGTGAGAAAACTATCAGAATTCCTGTCTCTCTTGTATACTGTTATCACATCACAACTAGAAAGAAACTGATCTCAAGAGCAACATTGTTCACAATTACCAGCTATGAAGTTGAATGAATGTGGTATATGAACACAATGGGACAATATTCAGTCTTAAAAAGAACAAAATTCTGGAGTAACATTTAATCATATTTTTGCATGTAATCTAAAAAGAAAGTGAACTCATAAAAGCAAAGGGTAGAATATTGGTTATGAGGAGTAGGAAGCAGGGAGGAGGAGAATTGTTGGTCAAAAGATACATATCAGTTAAGAGGAAGAATCATTTTAGAGGTGTATAATATAGCATGCTCTAGCTAGTAACACTGTATTGCAGACTCAAAAATCTTGAAGTAGATTTTAAGTGTTCTCAAAAAACATGAACAAAAAAATGCACACAAAAATACACAATGTGAAATATTATGTATGTTAATTAGCACGATTATACAAAGTATACATATTTCAAAACATCACATTAATAACATAAAATGAGTAATTTTAAATGCCAATTTAAACTTAAATAAAAAGATAAAACAAAACAGAAATATATCAACCTTTTAGGAACACTATATATATTCAAAAAAGAAAAGAAAATACTTCCTTTTTAGTGTTTACAAATATTTTCTTGTTTCTATCTACCTGGATTTTTCCTCTAAGATTGACTTTTTTTCTACACTAAATTGACCCAGTGAAATTTATAGTGGCCCAAACTACACACCAGGAGTATAACTCTTTTATTTTCAGGAATTTCTGTCTAGGCTTCCAGTGTTTTCCCATGTCACTTGTGGAAGCAAAGTAGAGGCACTGGATATTCCCAGGGAGCATAAATATTGAGAAAAGTAGAAGACAAATATGTTCTTTCTGAAGCATCAATCAGTAACTACATTAGTGGTCATGTTCACCCACCTAGACATCACCACAAATTCCCACCACACATGCCCTCATCTAAACTTTGCCTGTGTGCCCATCTTCTGACCTTTTATACGATACTTTCAGCTTAGGAAACTGGTTTTTTTCATAGGGTTAATTGTCTAAAAATCTTTGGTTCAATAGTAAGATAATAAACTTACAAGCTAGATAGTTAGTGATAAAACCTTTCAGAAAAGATTGAGGGGAAAGCAAGACATAAATAAGACCCAGCAGTGCGAGGTATTAAGTTTGTCTCATGCTGTTGCTGTACACAAGAAATTCTTCCAGGTTCATGTTACATTCTGTTACAGTTACTCTGCATTCTGCTGCTAAATTTGTGATAAAATGGCTTATGAGAACAAGAGATTTTATTCTGGCTTACAATTGTCTGGTTACAGTTGTTTTTCCAGATGGCAAGAGAGGCCACACCAACACCAAGAGCAGAGGAAAAAGCAAGCTCTTTTACCCCCTTAGCCAACTCACCATCTCACTGAAGTTTTTTTTTTTATTTTTCTAGTTTTACAAGCATATTGAGTACTCATGTCTGCTTCCCTCCATTCCCCCTCCCTCCCATCCTTCTCCCTTCCCTTCATCAGTCCATCCCACTCTCTCCCACCCTCCTGTTTGTCTGCTTCTATGGACCCATGGTTGCCTCTGGTTTGTCTTCTCATGTTTTCTCATGTCTTCAAGCCTTTTGTGGCATATTAAGTTGCCTCTCTTCAAGCCACCCCACTGATAGGAGCATTTCCCTTCACTCATTCAACTTTAGTTCCCAAGATTTCCATTGTCTGTTCTTGTCTTACTTGAGCTCCTTTATAGTCTATGGGAGCATGTTGGTTTGTCAGTCATTATGCAGGTCTGACAAGAACAAGTCTCATTGCAGCGAGTTCAGTGAAGATTTTAAATAATCACCATTTTAAATCCCCCAAATGGATTGCTGAGACAAGAACAAACTTCATTTGCCAAATAGCATGTCTAAGTACACTGAAGTATTTGAACTCACTGAAACAGCTAAGGAAGTATGGCAGTGGGTTCATGCTTGTGCAACTGACTGGTCTTACCAGCCAATTCCAGGAGCTCAGCATCTCAGCAATCCTTGGTGCAGAAGAATGCTACACTTCACTAGGTCAGCTTCCCCCATTTTATCCACCAGTCCAGGGAATAGTCCTCCCCACCATGGGTCTTTCCCCATTAATTAGAGAATCTATCGTAGAGACTTGCTCAAGACTTAACTATTAATTCTTTACAGATGTCCCTAGAGCTTGAGGCTTGTCAAGTTGACACCTGTATATAACTATTCTTATAGTCATATCATAGACAAAGGAAATTTATTTTGCTTTTATGATAATCTATTGTCAAAATACGTGAGGATTTAATTGTAAGTGTTAAATAGGCATAGAAATTTTTATAAAATATAAATATTTATATATTATAAAATATAAATATTTTATATAATATATTGCAAAATATGTATTATAATATATTATAAATATATTTTATTTATTATAAAGTATATATTATAAAATATATTTTATAATATATTATAATATAAAAATTATATGCTGCAAAGTGTTACCCAAAGAATTTTATTTTATTCACTGTGTGTGTGTGTGCACGCGCGCGCGCGTGTGTGTGTGTGTGTGTGTGTGTGTGTGTGTCCTCCACAGAGAACAAGTTTATGGATTCAGTTGTTTCTTCCCCCTTTACTTGGGTTCTGGGAATTGAACTTAGGCTATCAGTTTGCAAGGCAAGCACTTTTCCCCCTAAGCCAATCTCACCATCTCAGTGAAAATTTTAAATAACCACAACCTGTTTTACTTGGCTATATTCACATGCCTCTTGGTGAGCTACTGATACTTTTTTATTGCTGTACAAAATGTGATGCCTTAATACATACATACATTTGCAAGATTCATTTCTGGCTCATCAAACTTTCATCACTTCTTTGTGATGCAAGCATCTATAATCCTTCTGTTTTTCTCTTTTTTAATTTTAAACTGATAATTTATATTCTGTAGTTATAATGTGGGGCAAAAGTAAACATTCTGACTTTTTACAGGCCACATTTAAGGGATGGATGGATATCATGTATGCAGCTGTCGACTCAAGAAATGTAAGTCTCTTCATTTGAAGTGGAAATTGCTTAATTTGATCAATTTAATATTTCTGAAGAATTATTTAGTGACAGCAAAAAATAGAACTATGGATCAATTTACAGAGCACGTGATTTTGTCAAAATAAAAAATTTATCTTACATTTTTCTTTCAGAATTTAATTTGAAAATTTTGCTTATTGAAGTTATTAGATATATTTTTCTAGTAAGCACAGCTCTTAATACTTAAATTTATTGATTGTATTTTCAAAATGAGATGTTGCATCTGGGACTCTGAAAGTGCTGGCAATTTGTGGGTAGAAAGCCTCAAGGCAATTTTCTTGATGTGTCAGACATTTCTCCAGCTTTTGATCCTGCCAATGGAAGGATATGACTAATCGTGAGGGAGAAGCTCAGGAAACAAAACAGACAAGCCAAGAACATACTAGTATTTCCCTTAGGGGGTGAAATTACATGACTGAAGGAAGGAATTTTCATAATCTGTCTCATTAACAGAACCCTTTTAGTTTTTCTGCAATTTTTACGAATTTCTTGCAATATATTCAGGGAAGCAGCCACATTTTGGGAAAAGAGATTGATTTCTGATTTGTTGGAGAAATGTGATTGATCTCAAGTAACTATCATCCTTAATGAAAATTTCTTGAGTTGTTCTTCTCACCATATAAAATCATACTGAAGGAGAGGGACAGGAAGAGAGAGATAGGGACAGAAAATGATAATAACTCCAAATTCTGTTAAGCATCTCTGTTACAAGTTTTCCTGAGAAATAATAATTTATTTTTTATCACTGGTCACTGTACTAAGAGCTTTTGTACTTTATCTCCTTTGATCACACATATATTTGATGCCAACTCTGTGTACTATCCAAGCAGAGAGGCTTAACACATGCAGTCATAGAAAAATTTGTGACATTTACTAGAAACTATGGGTCATGTTTGGTTGCTACAGCAGTTCTCAGATTAGTTCATTCACACTCATTTTCTACCTTTATCAACAGCTTTTGTGGCACACAATTACATTAAGTTTCTTCCTTGGGAACCTAGCAGAAACTGTCTTCTACAAAACCTGATACACTCAAACATAGTATAAAAGGTGAAATCCATTAACATTATAGATTCTGACTTCCCTTTCATTAGTTATCATGGAAATACAAATTTATTCCAAAATGAAAAATTACTTACATACCTACAAAGTTGGAAGTACTAAAAAGTCTTGTCATTTCACGTGTTCTTAAAAATATAAGGCAATAACAGTATGACTATCATATACTGGTGGTTAAAAAATGAGTAAGTGTTCATTTCAAAAGAACTGGGGATTGTCACTAATATCAAATAAGATCAAGATATATTATCCTATTTAAAAATTTGCATTTTACAATATATCTTTTACAAAATTATACATGTGTAGGACAATCTATATACAAGAGTAAACATAAGTTTTTACACTAACAGAACTTGAAAACTTGGAAGCAACTCAAAATTCATAGCAATGGATGAATAAATATTGCATATTGCATAGTGATAGGAAAGAATGGATACACTTTCAGTTCAAAACTCTTCATCAAGTGAACCTATGGCTCAAGAATTCATACTAATAAATTAAGTCTGAAAAAATAGAAATTAAGTAATTTCATAAAAGCAAGGATAATGTTACAGTTAATATGGCAGGTAGAGCTATGGTTGGGAATGATAAATAGGACTTCTGAAGTTCTGACAATGTTTTGGGTTATATTTTTCATCTTATTAAATGTATTATATTTAACCCAGAGGAGAGTTTGGCATGCACAGTAAAGGATGCTCCAGGGATTGGGGGGGCACTGGGGGATGGGGAGGGAGGGGAGAGGGGAGGGGGGAGCAAGAGGGTGAGGAGAGGTAGAGGGAGGGAGGGGACCGGTGTACCTGTTAAGTTGTATGAGTGGAAATAATAATAATAATAATTTAAAAAAAAGAAAATGACAAGGAACAAAAAAAAGAAATGTATTATATTTAAAAAGCTAAATACTTTCCTGTATGTATATTGTGTTTCTTTCCATTTTATGTGTATATTGGGAACATGGACATATATGCATGTTCACATGTGTGTGGGCACACTTGTATGTGATGTAATAATCATTTCCAACCACTCTTTCAACTTATTCTTTTTGAGACAGGATCTCTAATCAAACCTAGAGCTTATCAATAAGGCTAGTCTGGCTACCCAGTTTGCTCAGGGGATTCCCAGTCTCCACCATTAGAGGCTGAAATTACAAATAGGTCTCCCATACCCATCTAGTATTTTACATGGGATCCTTTTGCTTATGTAGCAAGCGCTTCCACCTCTGAAGCATCTCCCACAACTTAATTAATTTTAAAAGATTTGAAAATATTATTTTGTATTGCTATACACACATACACATAAGTCAAGTCAAATGAACACCCGATAGCTAATTCTGTAATAGTGCTGATGTTTTCTACTTTATTATGTTTCATTAAAAAAGAATATGTTGGTCAAGACATCTAAACTGATTTCAGGACATCAAACCATAATCAGCAGACTTTATCATTAGTTATTCGTTAACTGAGCTCGTTAGAACCTTGTTTTATGAGATTTGAGTTACAGATCATAGCCCAGGCTCCAATTATCACATATTTTTCAAAAAAAGTCTGAACAAAATAGAAAGCTAATGTAATAGAACAGTGCATACTGAACAGAGAGAATAATGTACACATTATCAGGAATAATTATCTCCCCATGAGCCTTTGCATACATAGATGCTGCTACATCTAGTCTATCTAGTAACTGTGTATCAAGGATTAAATCTTTATACACCCAGCAATAACTTCTGGCCAAGCGCTGCCTTTAACACTTAAACACTCCAATACATTTCACTTTCACAACTCTAAAAGATACAGGTCCTGTTGTTCCCATTTCACAGGAAGAACTGGGCAGAGAAAAATTAACATTTTTTTAAACAGAGTAAGGAAACTCTGACCTCTCTTCTGTCGGAACAGAAAATCAAAAATGGCCTGATAGGTTGCAATCTTTACTTATTGAAGAAAAATCCACTCACATTCTAGGAATTTATTTGCTGTAACTACTTCTAAATATTAAGCTTATATAAGCTTATGAATCGTCTTGCAGGATCCAACCACCATATTAGATCTGAAGATTCCTGAAATCTGTTTCATGCTTAATTTCATTTCACTCCAGGGTTGAAGATTTAGAGGTGCAGCAATTCACTGGTGTGCTGTTTATGAAACACTCTTGCATCTAATGCTTGCCATTCTCCATGTTTGTAGGTAGAGCTACAACCCAAATACGAAGACAATCTGTATATGTATCTTTACTTCGTCATCTTTATTATTTTTGGTTCATTCTTCACTCTGAATCTTTTCATTGGTGTCATCATAGACAACTTCAACCAACAGAAAAAAAAGATAAGTATACTCAACCTTCTTCTTTGCTCCAAAGTATAAGTTAAGTATGCCACAATGCTTCTTGTGTTCCCCAAAACACAATTGCATGAGAAAATGAAGTAAAATTCAGAAATTATTGAGAGACTTAAAGAGCTCTAAGTTTTTCAGGTAATTTGCAATTCACATAAAATGTATTTATATTTCACTATAGGCATATCAGCTTTCATATGGTATTAATAAAGATATGATAGGTGGCAAAGAACATAAATTTAACGTTTATTGTTTTTATTTCTTTACTTTGGAGGCCAAGACATTTTTATGACAGAAGAACAGAAGAAGTACTACAATGCAATGAAAAAGTTGGGTTCAAAGAAACCACAAAAACCCATACCTCGACCTGCGGTAAGCACAGAATAAATACCCTTTCATCTATGAGAGCTATGTTATCACTTTCATAGCCAAAAGGCGATAAAGTAGTGTTTTTCTGAATTTGCAACCCAATATAATGTTCTGATTAGGTAGCTTAGAAGCCTGAATGTTTGGATGCTCTGTACACATAATATGTCAAATTATTTAATGTAGAACACATTTTACATACATAATATATGTAAATAATATTTAGTTGCTAACACTGGTAGACACAAAAATTGACAGCATTGAGGACATTTTTATAAAAAGAATAAACTATGTACATTTACCTATTTTGTGTCCACACAGTGGATTCTGCTGACAGTTTTGGCGATTGATCAATGCATTATCTGATTATACTATTAAGGCCTCACAGTCTGCCCAGGTCAGCATTAATAAAAAAAAAAAAGATTCTCAGGACTTGACTTCTGCTTTTAAAATTGACTTATTTCATATATTCCTTTAATCCCCTTGCTCTGAAGTGAGACAATACCATCCCATCATTTCTCCCTGTAATGGTTACTCTTAACTATTACTATGAAAGAACACTCAAAGTCAAATAACTTAAGGGAGAAAGAAAGATTTATTCACCTTGTGGTTCCAGAAGGGAGATACAGTCTTTCATGGCAGAGGCAACATGGCTGGCTGGCAAGGCTGAAGTCAGGCTAAGCCACTCCCATCCTCGAGGGTGAAGCCTGAAGGCCCGAGGATTCCTGGAAAGTATCTCATCTCTTCTCAGTCTCCTGTTCTATGGTTCCTTTTATCTCTGATCAACCACTGGGAGGTTCCAATTGGATCTAGGACTGGTCTTTGTATTATAGAGATAATCTCTTCAGATGGTCTCAGCTGATCTCAGTTAATGACAGGTATGTCAAGTTGACACCCAGGATTTGCTATCACACTCCCATTGCTTCTGAAAGGAGCTCAGACACTCAGTCTCTGGGCTCTCCTCACATGCCACACACTCTTTAAGGCCATCTACTCGGCCCTGAAATTCTTGACTTTGTGAATCCACTGGTGCCTGTATAACTAGATGCAATCAAGTGTCCATTATGCTAATCCACCAGTAGTCCACAGAATATGCACAGCTATATCAGACAAGATATAAGGAAAGTACAATGTAAGCTTTGTCATAGAAATAATACAATTTGAATCAATGGAAGCAGATGTAGAAGGCAGTCCTTACATGATAAAATATATACTCTAAAGCCTTGCGAATGAGTATGTTAGCAAAGAAGAGCAATGTATTCTAACTACTGAATATCAGACATAAAGCTTTCTGGACTGAATGAGCCAACATTACCACATCGGTCTGAGTTAAGTCTTGATTAAGCAATACAAATATAATATTGTGATGAGAAAAGTAAAGTGGCATAAAGAAAAGTTGATTTTAGTGTGTTTAACCCAGTGAAGATGCTAGAGAAAAGATAACACAGGGCCCCAGAAAGAATATGACCACCTATATAAACACAAAGATAAATCTGTAATCTAGTTTGTTCGTATTGACAAGTTTGAAAGACCAGAGTTCTATAGCTCAACTTAAAAAAAAAAAAAAAAAAACAGCTGAATGATGACACTGTGGAATTTAGGAAAAGAGGGGAGGGGTATGGAGATAACAGAGAATCCAAAACCCTTGGTGTTCATAGAGTTACTGGTTATGCCAGTATAAATCGAAGGCTTACAAAGGCATCCGGAAATTCATACATGAGTTCAGTGAAAAGTCCATATCAGGATGAGGATTGTGGAGTTATCAAAATAGAATTTATATGGATTCTGTGAGCAGATCCATTTCTGGACACTAACTTGAATCAGAAGATCTCAAGCATGAAAAGTTGGAATTTCAAAATTTATAGGTAGAAGTATATCATTAAAGTAATGAAACTGAGTAGTTAGGAAGTCTGATTCTATACAGAAACATTTTCAGGAAGAGAATGCTTGTTATCAAAGGGCATGTTAATTTATCTAAGTAGCAGTAAGAAAGTGTAGGAAAGGGACAGTGCATTTAGCTACAATATTAGAAATGATAACTTGACAGCCTAAGAGGTAATCCAACAATGTATTCATTAACACTAGGTAGCATGTACTAGGCTAGCCAACTGGGAATGAACATTGAGCAATGTAGTCTAGTGAATGGAACTAATGATTACATACATCACCACACCAGTAAAATGGATATATCCAAAGAGTAATAACATTCAGCTGTGAATTGTGAGAAGGAAGAGAGGCTATTGGTCAGGATGACTTGGTTGCAGTGGTTCATTACTGAGTATTTAAGCACAGGCAAATATCAACAGATCCTGTGAGCTGAGAAAAGCATTGTGCATGTGTGACCCCTGAGGAAGGAGAGCCGAGGAGTCCAGAGCACCGAGAGTGGGGTTCATGTCAATCATACTGAAAATGAAGAGTTTAGATGGGTCGCTTCTGCAGGACTGTCCTTCTCAAAAGTACCTGAAGCCATTAGAAGTACCTTAACCCTAGACTGTCCAGGCTAAGCAGGTAGAAGTAAGATGAAACACAGCAGGATGTCCTGATGAGAACTGGCTCACATCTGAGCAACTTAATCTCATAAACAAGACTCAAAGCTACTTAGCTCTTGAAAATAAGTTTCACATCAACTAAGACAAAGTGACTAAGCTATGGACTGCAACCTTTGTTTTAGGTCTCTATATTTTATTATATTTATTTATAGTCCTAACTTTCTATTTACTTTTGTTCTTTTATATTTTAATATAAATACAATGAATTTATGTCCTTTTCACCCCTTACTACCGACTCCACCTCCCTTGAATTCATAATTTTTATTTATAGCAATTTTATTCTTATGCGTTACCCATATTATCTTCATATAGATCCACCATGTGAAAGGAGATCAACTCACAGAGCCACATTTAAGTTTTCAAGACTAAGAAATTAACCTTGATACCATAGCACCAAGTAAATACAGACTTTGACCAATTTAATTAGTTTTCTTGTAAATATTTGTTTTCTTAGATTATAATTTTAAAAAACAGTTATAAGCAACAATAGACAATGAAAATGTGAAGAAGAAGATGGGGGAAAATGATTGGGAATCTAGTGAATTATGTATTAAACCTTTAAAAGTATTTCTACTACACACTTTCCCACCCCTTGGAATAAAAATATTTACTATGGTTACAAATAGTTCCTGACTATCCATCAGACACACATGATAATGCTCATGGCACTGAACATATTAGTGCTTAACATTTGACCAGTTTATAAAATTTGAATCCTGAATAATATAGGAATGAGTTTGCTCTTCCAGCACAAAGTCAATTGTCTTTCACAGACAAAACAGATGTCGTATGTTTTGACAGATAAACTTTTCATATTGCTAATATTAAAAGCAGACAAATTGAATTAGATATTTCAAGCATCTGCAAGTACAATTTTTCATATCATTTGTTCCAGAACAAATTTCAAGGCATGGTCTTTGACTTTGTAACCAAGCAAGTGTTCGACATCAGCATCATGATCCTCATCTGCCTCAACATGGTGACCATGATGGTGGAAACCGACGACCAGAGTCAGGAGATGACGAACATTCTGTACTGGATCAACCTGGTGTTCATCGTCCTGTTCACGGGCGAGTGTGTGCTGAAGCTCATTTCCCTGCGCTATTACTACTTCACCATCGGATGGAACATCTTTGACTTCGTGGTGGTCATTCTGTCCATTGTAGGTAAGAAGAGAAGTGCCAGCCCAAGAATGTCACAGGGCCAGGCCTGATGCTGAGTGCCAGCTTTCAGGGGGTTCTGACATCAGTGTTTTCAATTATAGGCCAGCTTAGGGCTACAGAGAAAGACCTGGTTTCAAAAAGATAACAAAAAAAAAAAAGGAAAGGAAAGAAAATTTAATAGTGAAAATGTATGTACTAAAGCATTAGTGATGTGTTTCCATTAATCCTTATTAGTCAACTCAAACTTTTGAATAAAGCCTAAAATCCCATTACTCTTTTTTAGTTTTTCATTTTCTTTCTGCTTCATCTGTAATTGAAATGATGTATTAGAATCTTTTTCTTTTCAGTTTTTATTTCTTGTCTTGTTTCACTTCAATGACAGTAATTGCAACTTGGCATAATTTCAACCATACTCCTATAATATAGGCAAGTACTAGCTTGAATTAACAGTTTGCACCCATGTGCACATAAAAGTCTTCAGAAATAGTCAAATTTTTCATAAATGTGATTGTTTTGATAATTGGCATGGTGTATATGCATTTGTTTAGCTTGTTATGGAATGGAATATTTCCTTTGTAGAAGTAGACATTCTACTTAGAAATCCAACAGAGTCTTTCTCATCAAAATATATTAAATATTCATGTATCGGACATGAAAAAAAGCTGAGAGTAGGCCTAGGGAAATGATTCAGGCATTAAAGCCTTTGTCTTACAATCAAAAAGACCTGAGTTTGGGATCCCAGATCTGGCATAAAACTGCCTGATGTATATAACAGCAGCCTTTATTTCCCACCCTGGAAGACAGAGCCCGGGAAGCCCCAGAACAAGTAAAAAAGGAGAGAGAGCAATCCAAGATGATTGCTTGGGCCTCCACAGGCACACACATTCAAGTGTCTTCTTACGTGCACGCGGACACACACACACACACACACACACACACACACACACACACATACAAAAGCACTGTGTGCGCTAAATAAATACAAGAAAATTTAAGATGAGATTTTTTAATTTATTTTGTTTATTATTTTGTGTGTCTTTAGCACACACAAACACTGTGTGTATTAAATAAATGCAAGAAAATTTAATGCTGTTTTATACCTAATGAACCACAGGAATTATAAACATAACTTTTTATATGCACTAGAAAACTAACAGGTTCATGTATTTACTTTATTAGTGTGTTTTCTTTTCTGAGGTTGTCAGCAACTAAACCATAACATTCATCCCTTTGGAGTGTTTGCATGGCTGCTCACACTACTTACCAACATTGCACCAACATGATATTCCACTGATTCACACAAGAGTAGTATGAGGTAATAGAGTAACAAAGAGATAAGAAATGAAAAAGAAAACTGATCTGAAAAGATGGGGAGAACCTGACCAATGCAAACTAAGTTCAATAGGAGCTCTGGTGTGCAGTTTAGATTAGAGAATTGTACTGTGTGCTATAAAAGGCTGAGAATGGATTTTGAATGTTTTCACTGTAGGGATAAAGGCTTCAGTAAATGGATATTTAATTCAATGTAAACATCATACAGCCTATATATGCATGGGAACATCACGCAGAAACCCATAGATAGGTGCAGTTTTGTGTTTTGATTAATCAAAGAAAAAGTGAGGCAGTTTGACAGTAAAAAGAATTGGCCTCAGTCTCCCTTCTGCCATTGCTTATTAGCCCTGTCACCTAAACAAGTCAGATCACTTGTCTAATTCCTAATTCTTCAAAGAATATTTAAAGTATTGTTGTAGAAGAACACCAGTGGCAAAATTGCAAACGATAAGTGATCATGGACTTCTGGGCCCTAATCAGGACATCTGAGTCACATCCACCACACTCCAAGGCTCAGGGACATTGCAGAAGAGGGGCTCTTACAATCATAAGAGCTTGAAGTGGAACAATGATGGGCTAGACACGTTAAGAACTGCATGGGAACTGTTCTATCAACATCTCACCAGGAAAAGGGAAAGACCTCAAAAAGCTCCAACTTCCCTGAGAGACTCATGAGAATTAATATTTATAGGAAAGGAAAGGAAGATGCTATCCTCAATGGTAAACCCACTGATCTATGACACTGGTTGGAACATGAATCATATCAGGCACATGACATCAGAGACAAACTAGATGATGCACAGTGGGCCACACAGGTGAAGAGACTTGAAAATAGGAGATAGTGTGACAGGGGAGATGAAGGGTCATCAAGAGAAAAGGAGGGGATGGGAATGAGGATTAACAGGAGAGAAACAAAAATAATAAAATTATTTTTAAAAAAGAAAAATAAAAAGCACTGTAATTTTAGAAAATAAGGTATTATTGTGAGTATTAAATAAGATTATGTAAGTATACTTGACACTGTTTATTAAGAAAAGACTTAAAATGTTAAATGTAACAGCAATATCAAAAGGTAACATTTTACCAATTAATAATGTGTCATGCCAAGCTCTGGGAGTTGTTTCCAAGTGTCTGCTTTGTATCCTCTTCTGTATGTGTCTTTGGCTTTCTCAGAAAGGAAGGAACTCTTATCAGCTTCTCATCAAGAACAATTGGAACTCACGTGCTTTATCTTTTGAGTTCTTGCACATATAATAGGACTAATGTTTTGGAAGTATCAGTCCATTTCTGTGCTTAGCTGACTATGCTCTGTGGAATCTTAAGACCTCTAAAAGTTTAAATGCTCTTTAACGGAAGATATTTTAATGATAAAATTTTGAAAAAATTGCCATCTTCACTTAAAGATTTTAACGGTGTAACACAGATTTTATTTTAGTGAATGTCACAGTCAGTTTGCATGTGGCCAATAAATTCACCACCAAACAGGTTAAGGGAACAAGAGATTCTAATCTTGGTTGCAGTTCTTGTCCAGCTTGGCAGTAGAGATCATAGAAACGCCAAGAATTGAGCAAATGAACCATATCATATCCATAGGACCACTGAGAGAAACACAGTCCTTGCTTGTCATACCAGAATGTTTGGCCACGTTTACAGAAGAATGCCAACTTCCTCAACCAGCTCTGTCTTATTTATCTGCCTAGGAACTAGTCCCACCTACCATGAGTTGGACCATTGGAAAATCTTCTACAGGTTTGCTTAGGACTTAACTACTAATTCTTTATATATGTGCCCAGGGCTCAAATCCTCAATTGTCAAGTTAACCCCTGTATCTAACTATGACAGTGAACAAGTATTGCAGATTATTTTTATTTATATATACATACGTGTGTATATATACACATATACATATACATATACATGCGCAAACATATTCGGTAACATTAGGTATTAAAATATGGACACACATTTAATTCTTATATCCAGTTGATACATTAGATAGTTTTTATTTCAATAACATGAATTTTGTATTTGTCTCTACCATTAATGCAGGAATGTTTCTGGCCGAGCTGATAGAGAAGTATTTTGTGTCCCCTACCCTGTTCCGCGTGATCCGACTTGCCAGGATCGGCCGAATCCTGCGTCTGATCAAAGGAGCCAAGGGGATCCGCACTCTGCTCTTCGCGCTGATGATGTCCCTGCCCGCGCTGTTCAACATTGGCCTCCTGCTCTTCCTGGTCATGTTCATCTACGCCATCTTCGGAATGTCCAACTTTGCCTATGTGAAAAGGGAAGTTGGAATAGACGACATGTTCAACTTTGAGACCTTTGGCAACAGCATGATCTGCCTGTTCCAAATCACCACCTCCGCGGGCTGGGACGGGCTGCTCGCTCCTATTCTCAATAGTGGACCTCCAGACTGTGATCCGGAAAAAGACCACCCGGGGAGCTCAGTGAAGGGAGACTGCGGGAACCCATCCGTCGGGATTTTCTTTTTTGTCAGCTACATCATCATCTCCTTCCTGGTTGTGGTGAACATGTACATCGCCGTCATCCTGGAGAACTTCAGCGTTGCCACGGAAGAGAGCGCAGAGCCCCTGAGCGAGGACGACTTTGAGATGTTCTACGAGGTCTGGGAGAAGTTCGACCCTGACGCCACGCAGTTCATAGAGTTCTGCAAGCTCTCGGACTTCGCCGCTGCCCTGGACCCTCCTCTCCTCATAGCAAAACCAAACAAAGTCCAGCTCATCGCCATGGACCTGCCCATGGTGAGCGGGGACCGGATCCACTGCCTGGACATCTTATTCGCTTTCACCAAGCGCGTGTTGGGTGAGAGCGGGGAGATGGACGCCCTGCGCATACAGATGGAAGAGCGCTTCATGGCCTCGAACCCCTCCAAAGTCTCCTATGAGCCCATCACGACCACTTTGAAACGCAAGCAGGAGGAAGTCTCTGCCATTGTTATCCAGAGAGCTTACAGGCGCTACCTCCTGAAGCAGAAAGTTAAGAAAGTCTCGTCTATATATAAGAAAGACAAGGGCAAAGAAGGAGAGGGAACCCCGCTCAAAGAAGAAATCCTCATGGATAAACTCAATGAGAATTCAACTCCAGAGAAAACCGATGTGACCCCATCCACCACCTCTCCACCTTCCTATGATAGTGTGACCAAACCAGAGAAGGAAAAATTTGAAAAGGACAAATCAGAAAAGGAAGACAAAGGCAAAGATATCAGGGAAAGTAAAAAGTAAAAAGAAACCAAGAATTTTCCATTTTGTGACCAACTGTTTACAGCCCGTGATAGCGATGTCTCTGTGGACTCTCTCAGGAGGTCTATGCCAAACTGACTGTTTTTACAAATGTATACTTAAGGTCAGTGCCTATATCAAGACAGGGACCTCTCTGGTCAGCAAACTGGGACTCAATACACCTGAGAAACAGCACGGAAAGGAGGTTTCTGTTTCCACAACCAGCTGACACTGCTACCAAGCAGAGAGCAATGGCTACTCAGACTATAGGAACCAATCGCAGGGGAGGGAAGTTCAATTTTTATGTAAATTTAACATGTGACACTTGATAACAGTAAATGTCACCACTGTTTATGTTTCAACTGCCACACCTGCCATATTTTTACAAAATGTGTGCTGTGAATTTATCACTTTTTTTTTAAATCACAGGTTGTTTACTCTTATATGTGACTATTTTTGTAAATGGGTTTATGTTTGGGGAGAGGGATTAAAGAGGGGAGTCTACATTTCTCTATGTATAACAGGATATATTTTAAATGAAAGCATGCTGCAATTCTCATTCATACGTGAAAATACCACATCACAAAAGGAAAGAGTTTACTTCTTATTTCAGGATGGTTTTAGATTTTTGAGGTGCTTAAATAGCTATTCATATTTTTAAGGTGTTTCATCCAGAAAATTTTTAATGTGCCTGTAAATGTTCCATAGAGTCATGAGCATCAAAGAGTTGTTTTATTTTTACATGATTCATTATATGTACATGTATATATGTATATATGTATATGGTCGTGTATATACATATATATGTATACACACATGCACACAGAGAGAAACACATCTACCATTGCACAGTCATTCAGAGTCCTGGCAGCATGAAGAAAACATTTTTGATATAAGTGTCCTTTGGCATAAAAATATCCTGTCTGTCCTTTCTAAGAAACCTGAAATGACCAAAAAAGTATCCCCGCCACCAGTTTCTACAGTTGATTCTGCTTTTTCCTGCAGTATTGTTTAGCCATCTTCTGCTCTTGGTAAGGTTGACATAGTGTATGTCAATTTAAAAAAAAAAATCAAAGTCTGCTTTGTAAATAGTAATTTTACCCAGTGGTGCATGTTTGAGCAAACAATAATGATGACGTAAGCACAGAATTTACTGCATCAAATATGTACCACAGTGAGTATAGTTTGCAAGCTTTCAACAGGTAATATGACGTCATTGATTCCCTTCCACTTTGAAACTGTCACTGCTGCATGTCTCCTTGCCGATGCTTCTGTATCTTACTCCTTCCGCTGTTCAGAAGTCTCCTGGGGAAGCCATAGGTCAGTGGTGAAGTGAAGCGAGTTGTTCTGCCAAGACCTTATTCTCCAATGTCCTTGAGCAATAGTTTGCAGCGAACTCTGAAGAGCTTCTTACTTTCCACTCTCCCAATCTTAACTCAAATGCTCTCTGGTGAGAAGTCTGACTGCATAAAAATGTTGCCAACTGTTGAAATAAATGGTTAGTGTTTTCTAAGAAGATATAAATACTGTACAAAAAGTTTGCTTTATTTTATTTTTCAGCCTTTTGTACATAAAAGGAGAAATGAAAAGTATCTTCAGGTTGATGTCACAGTCACGCTGTTAGTTTCTGTTCCCAGCACTTTTAAATTAAAGCACTCCACAAAATAAGAAATAAGGACTAAGATGCAGTGTAGGTTTCTGCTTTTTTAATTAGTACTGTAAACTTGCATACATTTCAATGTGAAACAGTTCTCACACTGAGCCTAATGTGTATTTGCTTTTGAATAGTAATGCCTTATCATTGACAGAGAAAATAAAAAGATCAATTGATTTTCTTGGCATTGCTTGAACTGGATGTTTCCACCAATTCTTTTTTTTTCTAATACTCATTGTCTTTTCCAATGTTTGTTTCCACAGATAGATAGATATAACCTTATTGATCCATATGACATTAGAATTGTATCAGATGTAATATGGAAGCCAAGCTTTCTTTCTTTATTTATTTTTTACAAAACCAGGTAGTGAAATTATATTACCAGTTGCAGCAACACATTTTGTGTTTCACAAACAACATTCACCGTAGATTCTTTATACTAAAGCTATTGACTTGTAGTGTGCTGGTGAAATGCATGCAGGAAAATGCTATTACCATAAAGAACGGTAAGCCACATTACAATCAAGCCAAAAGAATAAAGATTTTGCTTTTGTTTTTGTATTTTATTGTTCTGTCTATGTTTCTATCTTTGAAATGCCATTTAAAGATAAATTTCTATCATGTAAAATGATCTATCTGAAAAAAATAAATGTAAAGAACACACATTAAATATAATGATTCATCTTTAAATTTTTCATGGAATGGACATTAAGAAGAGTGTATTGGATATCTAGTTTTAATATTGGCCAAAAACCCTAACTATGGTAACAGGAAGAGTAGTGGAAAGTTACAAAAACTAATAAAGAATTGACTAACATTTTAAGTTGTTTATCTTTTTTCCCCTTCTGCCTATCTATTTTTTGGTTTTGTTTTTCATCTTCCCATTTCAGATTCTTCCGAACACATCTTCAGAAGGCAGTGGACTTCCAGGAATCAAAATCAGATCTTCTGATTTGAGAGCAGATACCTTACCAACTAATCCATCTCAATAGCCCCCTTACACATTCTGGATCTACAGTCCTAAGTATTTTCCAATCCTTACTTGGGTATTTAGAAGTTTTCCTAGTGGATACTTTCCTTGTTTCTTTTGCATTCTTCAAGTATTTTTTTGTGACCATGTACACATCTTACCAGTTTATGGAAAGCATATGCTATTTGTGAATTCACTTTCACAGTTTACTTAATAAAATTTATAAGGAAGCTTAGCCCTCAATCCTTATTAATATAAAATATGTAATTAAAATGTGCAGATTTGGTTTGCCTGTTTATTTATGAACAGTTACAGAACTGCTTTTCAGCATTGGCTTAATTAGCTGGTTAGACTTAATTAATAAGCTTATAATAATAATCTTTCCAATGTGTAAACGGAGACCAGATCAATTGAACCCCTATTACTGGGGAGGTGAGATTTCAGTACCTAGTATTTTTAAGGCTCTTCACAGATGGCAAATCATAGTAGTAATGAGAACCAGTGAGTTGGGCTTTGTTGTCCAATCAAAGAAGGAAATATGTTAAAATGCATTTATCCCTTTCAACTCTTGCATAGTTAGTTCATTATGTGCAAGGATACTATAAGATCTTTGGAAATAATTATCTTTTAATGTGAGGAATTGATTATGTTTCATTTCCATTCTTTCCATATGAAAATTGGTGGCAAGGAGATTATATTAGAACTATTTAGAGAACTTTACCAAAGTACACACATGCATATAATATGGCATCCATAATGTATAGTGTTTAATGTTTCCATAACAATTGACTGAATGTGTGTGGTGTGTGGTAAGTGTATGTGCATGTGTGTTTGTATGTACATGTGACGTATGGTGTGTGCGTGCTCACACATATTATGGGGATATGCAGAAGCTGAGGCAGAAGACATCAGGGATTCAGCTCTATCCCTCTCTGCCTTATTATTTTGAAATAGGACCTGTCACTTGATGTATGGTTTCAACTAAACTGGCTGACCACTGAGTTCCCAGGATTCACCTATCTCCACCACCCAGTGCTGTGGTTACCAGCATGTGCAGTCGTGCCCAGCTTTTAAGTGGATTCTGGGGATTCAAACTCAGATTCTAGCATCAAGCTTTCTTATCTCTTCAACTATCCTCTGCACCCTGGAAGCATCCAACACAAAAAACATCTAGTTTCTCTGATGTAGTAGATGCATTATTGCCAGAAATCAAAGAATATTGAGAAAAAATCTTAGGCAATTGACAATTGACAGTATCAATTCACAGAATTTAAAATGTTATCTTCAAACTAAACACACACACACACACACACACACACACACACACACATACACACACACACACACAGGATAGTAACATTTGTACAGAGAAAAATTAAAGAAACTCTGAAAGATTCTATTTGGTTACACCACAGATTTTTGAATGAAACAGTACCAGTTGGATTTTTCTGCTTAATGCATGCTACTGACAACACTAATTTGTGAATGAATGTTTTTATTTGGCTTGGCTGCATGTAAGGGAACACCATAAGATTATCATTCCCAAGCAACACCAATTTCCTTGAGGATGACTTTTTTAGCAGCAGTTGTATTTTTAAAGGTTAACAACTTACGCAGCAAATGTCTTAATTAATGCTTTTTC
This sequence comes from Typhlomys cinereus, assembly GCA_023101885.1. Lineage (NCBI taxonomy): Eukaryota > Metazoa > Chordata > Mammalia > Rodentia > Platacanthomyidae > Typhlomys > Typhlomys cinereus. The sequence continues at coordinate 3,051,228 of JALPQD010000176.1, read as the reverse complement.
ACTTTATGTTTACCAGTTGCCAACCTCACAATGTGATAACAATGGCTCCATAAATGTGACATTTCACTGTCACAGCTCCAGGTCTTACTCATTGGAAGGTTTTCCCTCCCTTCCTGTCTGAACTCACTGGGCAACCACAAGAGCTTCAGGCTAGATTCTTAGGTACTTTGCATGGGACACCTGATTTATTTTAATGATCATCATGACTTATTAGTAGTATTTTCTATTGTTGTTCCGTTCCGGGTTGGCACATTTTAATGCAAGTAATAATGTGCTCTGGGCATATTCTCCCTGATACTATGCCACCTCCCCATAGTCCCTCTTGTTCCCTACACACGCTTGTGTCTACTTTCATACTCTCTATCCATATAAGATGTTATGAATATATATAAAATCTAGAACCTACAAATGAGAGCAAATTTGTCTTTCTGATGAACTAGAGGCCAATTCAGAAAGTCTGTTTTTTTATGCCAACTCTTAGAGTGCTTTGTCTTACTTTTCTCTCCATCAGTTTCAGAGTTTCAAGTCTTCTTTAAACTAAGATCATAGTTCCATTTAGCAGTAATTTTTATATAATGTGGAAGATAAGGTTATGGTTTCATTTATTTATTTATTTATTTATTTATTTATTTATTTATTTATTTAGCTTGAGGAAAGCACAGGAATTGGTTTTCATTCACTTATTCATTTATTTTTTGATCTAGTGTCTAACTCTGTCACCTAGGTTGACCTAGAACTCCTGATCCCCTGCCTCAGTCTCTTAAGTACTGGGATTGTGGATAAGAGCCAGCTCCCCAGCCCTTCTGTCAATTGTGAAGATTTCTGCATATTTGTCTTATCACATATTACACATTTTAAATACATGTCACATATTTTAATATATGACCCCAATAGTTTCAGTCAATATCCCATCATGTTTACTTACATTTGATGTCAATAATACCTTATTTTGTAATTTCTGTCTTTCACATTTTTCCCTGGTATATTCCACTCCTTCCAGTACTTTTTTTACATTAAGCATATGTCCGCATTTTTCTTTCTCCCACCTCTCATAGCTGGGAGGTCCCTCAATACCTTCCTGACTCCCTCTTTTACTTCTGTTTCCATTTCTCTTTTTATGTGATTGTTCTTCTGAATCAACCTGTGTTCACATCCCCAGTGCTGGGATATAAAAGCACTAGTAATTCTGGCTTCTTTTACATAGATTCTGGGAACGAAACTCAAGTCCTCATGCTTGAATGGCAAGTCCTTTACTGACTTAGCTATCTTCCCAGCCCCCACCGCCCACTTTCTAATAAGCCATTGCTATCTTTTAGTTTAACATTACCTTGACTGATGCCCAATAAATCAAATGGTGTTTTCACAACAGGTTTGTACAATGTTTTACAGACCTACATGTTAGCATCTTTCCTCAAATTTACTCTTTCTGGTAACTTCTTTATTTCAGGTTCTATCCACCAGATATATCTTTGAGAAGCTCAATTAGTAAGACCTAAGAGGAACACATTTTGTAGAAATTGACATCATTTCACTTGAACTTTAAAGTATTCGTTTAGATTATAATTACCTTTTATATTTCAGTTTTAGAAGTATTTTTATTAGTCTGACTTAGAATATAGTCAAGCAGCTTGAAGATTCACAAATGTGTATTTAATTTAGAACATTCCAGAAAAATTGTCAGCTTTTAGCATTTACAGTTTAAGGCACCATATTTTTCTCTTTTTTCCATCTAATGCTGCCAGCTGTTAAATAATAAACAATCTGAACCTTTCTTCCATGTCTCAATGTATGTTTCTTAATTTTCAGTGCTATGCCTCGATAAGTGAGAAATACTCATTCTTCAAATAATTTATATGAGTATGATGAACTCCTAAAAAGTGATAGAATTTACTAGTTAAGTCATCTGGAATGTTAGAGTTCTTATGAAAATTTTCACTTACAGATAGTAACTGATTTAACTTTATTTATTTATTTTTATGAAGAAACAGAAAGAGGGAGGGAGGGAGAGAGAAAGAAAGAGAGAAAGAATGGCACATGCATGCCTTGGCACATGGGCGGTCAGAGGACAAGTTTCAGAAGTCAGTTCTCTCTTTTCACCATGTGGGCTTCTGGGGTTTAGATCAGGTCACCAAGTCTGAGATACCAATTTATTTAGCAGATGCAGATTTGGGATTTTTCTTTTCCTTAGATCTTTGATGGGTTAAATTTTTCCAAGAATTTGTTCATCTTGGTAAGTGAATTTGCTGAATAAATTCTTGCAATTTTATTGCTTGTTTTGTTTTATTTTCTGAGATATTTCTAGTCATCTCCCTTCATTTTGAATACTAAAGGGTTACTGTTGATCTTCTTTCCTTGACCAGCTGTTTTAGGAAGTCTTTGATTTTATTAGCATCCTTCTAGTGTGTTGCTTTCAGCTGCTCCTGTCCCTGGTCCCAGCTTTTTCACATTATTTCCTTCCCTCCCTACAGAGATCTGCACTATTACGTGGAAGGGGTGCACTATTACATGGAAGGGGTGCTCCCTAAGTTTGCTTCTGACCTGAATGGGGGGAAGGATTCTAGTAATCTTCCATAAACATGAAATTTGGCATGGCATAGCTTTCACTAGATGTCTTTGGTCAGCTTACAGAGAAGTCTTCCCCTCCATATTTTCTCCAAGTTTTTAAAATCATAAATGAGCACTGCATTCTGTCAATACTTTCCTTCATCTTGATTATACTGTTTTCTGTCTGCATTCTGATCTTCTGACCCTATCATCGACCGATGTGAGAATGATAATATCAGGTATATTCCTTGTACTAAATCCATTTATTCATTTGTGCTACTAATATAAGGTATTTCTGAATTTGGTTTTCCTATATTTCATATCACTGTTATGCATATGTCCTTTAAAGCTAGCATACAAAGTAATGAGTTTCATTACAGAATTTTTATGCATATTTTATTGTTACTGGTCTTCCTCGGGGTGCCCAGGCCTCGTCCTCATTGCTCCCTCTCTTCCCTCAGTGGCCCTGCTTCTGCTTCATGGCATTTGTATTTGAACAAGTGCTTTCTCTTGTAATGAACATACCAAGCAGGTTTTGAAACCAAGGTTACACTGACCTCTTCAAGCACACTGGAAAAGGTTTTTCTTTTATTATTTTCTGATAGCAATTAAGGTTACAGTTCATTTTCCTCCAGTTGGGAGATACTTCACTAGTGAAGACGTGTGAGTTGGAGATCCTTCCCCCACATGTTCCATGTTTATTTCTTTGAGAGGCAGATATATACATTCAAGTTTGTGCTTCTTGGGTTTCAGTTTTAGTACCTTTGCAATTTCAGATTTCAAATTAGTTCAGCCAAGCTTGCTTGTCACATTTTACCATCTTTTAAAATTCTGTAGGATCTGTACCAGTCATTCCTTTCTGATCTTGATTTCAAGACTTTGTGGCATCTCTTTAGTCTTTCAGAGCATCAACAGTTGACTTGTTCGTTAAGTCTCCATTACAGAAATTCTTTTCTATTTCTTTTATTTTATTTATCACTTCTTTCCCCATAGTTCTTTGGTTTATTTAGAGTTCTTTACTGAATTTTTGAAATGCCATCCAGTTAACTGATATTTAACCATAATTATTTTTTTGAAAATGTAACACACTTAAAGCCATATATTTTTCTCTAAACATGGCTACATATTTTGGTGTACGTTATTTTCTTAAGTGCTTTCCAGTTACTATTCTGATTTCTGCTTATTAAAAGCATAGAAATATACTTAATTTCTAAATATATGAGAGATTTTCTGAACATATTGTTTTTATTTCTAACTTAATTTATCTTCATTCAGATAATATACTCTGGATAAGTTTTTTTAATTCAATTGTGTATGTATGCATGTGTGCACGTGTGTATGTATGTGTGTGTATGTGTGCGTGTGTGTAGAACCACGGATGAATTCAGGAACCACCATGGACCGCCTCCACTTCCTCCTTGTTGACTCAGGATTCACAGGCTCCGCCCTACCAGGACCAGAAACGCAGGCCACCCCCGCTTCTGCCAGGCGTCTATATGTGGGGTCTAGGATCTGAACTCAGGACCTTCCACCTGCAAGGCAGAGGCTTAACCCCTAAGCCACCTCTCCAGCCCCATTGGATAAGTTTTATTCTCTATCTTTTGGAAAAAATTTGACACAGTATCTGTCAAATGTTACATATTTTTAATACATAGTTGGATCTCAAGTGCTAGATGCCATGTTCTACATATGTTACATACATCAAATTTGTTAATTATAGTGTTCAAAATACATCATCAATGGTTCGTTTGGGATTGTTTATCTAGCTTCTACTAAAATGCTTGTGTGAAAACCTCCCAATTGAACAACGGGCTTTATTTTCTTAAATCTGACAGCTTTGCTATATATTGTTTAAATTTTCATTTGGTTATTTGATACTTACCCAGTATCTAAAGTTCCTAATTATATTTTCCAACTATATTGATATCATCGTGATGATTATTATGAAATAGTTTTCTGCCTGCTGCTGCTAATCACCTTGCATTTATTGCATCTGTCTGTACCATAAGTGCAATGGTGATTGCACGGCATGCCTTCTTTCTCAGTTTTGCTCTTTAAAAATATTGTACTTATTTATTTAAGAGAAAGGAAGAGATAAAGTGAGCCGGCACATCCGTGCCACGTGCCTATAGAGATCATGGAACAACTTTCAGCAATTAGTCCGTCTCCTTCTAATATATAGGCTCTGGGGGTTGAATTCAGGTCTCAGGTGCTTGATATCTTTACCAGTGAGCCATCTCACCAGCCTCTTAGCTTTACTTTAGAGTTCTGTGACTTTATGATCAATATTGAATATTGATGAATTTTGTTTTGTTCAAAGTCTCACAATCTTTAAAATTCTGTTACACATGCATCACCTTTGCATTTAAATTTATGACTTCTTTTTGATTATTGTTATCCTGCAATTTTATTCCTCTATTGTTTGCAGTTAACCTAGCAATTATCAAATGATTCCAAAATCATTGGATTCTAAAATAAATAGGTATTTTACTACTTTCTGATCATCCCAAGTATATGAGAATACTTTATTCCATCTCTTCTATTTTCATTTTATATATAGCTTAAACTTGATAAATCAGCCTTATGATTACATTGATACACTTAATACTCACTTAAATTTCTTAAGCATTTCTCTTTTGTTTCTTCTTGAACGTCCTTCATTATGAAACATTTTTCTTCTTCCCCAAACCAAACAACCAAAGGAAAGCTCTTGAACAAGCTCTTCATTGTGAGTCAGCTCTTACACAAACTCTCACATTTTGTCAAAATTAGAATTCTCGTTATCAATTTTGAAGGATGTTGTTACTGAGTACAGAGTTCCCCAGTATTTTTCTAGTCTAGCATTTTGATGATGACATTCATCATCTTCTGCAAAGTGTTTGCTTTCAACAAATGACAAAATGTACCCGATGCGAGGGCTCATACCCACAATGAATACGTGCAGAAGATGGCATTTTGATTGTTAAGTTGGTGATGAAACTGTAAGAAACTATGAGCAGGATGAAAAGAGCCAGCGGCATCTCTATCTGATGGTTATTTATTCTGCTACCGATCAGGAAACACCTGTTACCACAGGCGCGTCATAGAAATAGGGGCTCTGTCACTTGATTAAATTCCCTCTTTGACTACTGCTTCCTGTGGCCAAGGTCGATTGGTCATCTTGCCACTTTCATATCTGGCTTTGCAACCTTCCCAGTGCTGGAGCTACCAATTCTGCGATCTTCTCTCTTGGTAGGAGCTGTGAAACACTGTCACCTGACTCCTGGGGCTCCAGGCCTATAATAAACAGTAGCCAATCACTTAGTCTTACACTTTGCTTGGTCTGTGTCCTGAAAGGTACAGAGTGAGCTTTCTCAGAGAACTTTAAATCTGTGTTTGAATGTCAGCTGCCACTACCACCGTGGTCTTGCTTTGCAGCTTAAGGCAAGGAGATCAAGGCATCTTTCTCTGATCCTTTTCTCTTTCTTATCTTTCTTAATTTCCACTAGATGTCTTCTCTTTCCTTCAAGACAGGATTTGCTTATGTACTAAGTTTCCTCAACTAGGGTCTACACCTTATTTGGTTCTCTAAAATTTGGGTGATAATATGCAGAATCCAAATGTTACCATGGAGATGTAAACTCCAACCTCAAGGATAAGTGCAGTTCTCACATTGCTGATGTAAGTGGCTTCTGCTATTTGAAGCGGTGAGCATCAGTGCCTTCAGTACAGATTCAGGAAAAGAAGATGGATAGGAGGCAACTCAAACCTTAACTTCATTTGCATAAATGTGTGCACCCATATTTTCCATCTGGTGATCCTTATATTATTGAAACAAATTTTTAGCATGTTAGAGAGATTATATTCTAGTAAAATTATAGAAATGTTTCCAAAGAGTAGTAGGCCTTACTAGAAGGAAGCAGTGTTCACTGCTGGAGAGATACTTGTGGGTAAATGCATCTGTGTGCCAACCTGATGACCTAAGCCTGGTCCCACAGGATGGAAGGAGAGAACTGACTGCTGAAGGTTGTTCTCAGACCTTCATATATATATATATATATATATATATATATATATATATATATATATATATATATCTGTTTCTCTCTCTCTCTCTCTCTCTCTCTCTCTCTCTCTCTCTCCCAGTCCTCTCTCTCTTTTTCTCAAATAAAATAATAATATTTAGAAAAAAAAGAATGAGGTGGCTGGTGAGATAGGTCAGTGGTAAGGTGCCTGCTCACCAACCTAACAACCTGAGTTCAATCTCCAGAAGGTGAGAACTTCCAGAGTTGTCTTCTGACCTCCATCTGTGTACTTTCTATCTATCCATCCATCTATTTATCTATCTATCCATCCATCCATCATCTATCTATCTCTCTGTCTGTCTATCATCTATCTATTATATCTATCATCTATCTATCTTCCCTCTTCTCCTTCTCCTTCTTCCTCTCCTCCATCTTTTCTTCCTCTTCTATTTCTCTCAAATAAAGAAAACATGAAGAAGATTTTGTTAGCATTGTCGTCCTTTCCTGTATTATCAAATACTCTGCAGAAGAATACTCTAGAACAACTAGAAAAGTACTTTCTGGTGTTTCTCAGTTGTCTTTGTTTTTATTTGTCAAAGCCTCAACGAGTTTGCCTAGATTACCGTGTGACCTAGTAATTCCACCATTAAGTATATACCTGAGAGATAAAGTTACATATGTTTCCACAAAAATTTCTGCACTACTATCAAAAAAAAGTGTTCATACCAGAAAAGATGTGGAAACAATCTACATGCCTGTCTGGGGGAAAGATAAATTGGAGGACATCAGTATGGTGAAATATGATTCAGCTGTTGAAAGGAATAAAGTACTGATATATGCTACAACTTGAATAAGCCTTGAGACATATGATAAATGAAAAGAGAAAGACACAAAATGTATTGCATAATTCATTTGATCATTAAATATCAGGATAAGAAAACAGTAGAAAGAATGCAGATTAAGTAGAATGCATTAAACAGGAGGGCAGAAAGTGATTAATAGTTGGGGATGTTTATGAAGTGGTTCTAGCTTTAAGTCACAGAGGTGTCAGTTACACAGCATTGAACACATACCAGATACCGTCCAGATGCACACCTTAAAGTATTTATGTTATCAATTTCACCCAAAAGAAAATTCATGTGAAACAGATTCACTAAGTGTTATTACAACCTTCCCCACTAGGGGGTGCTGTATCCATTGTGCACTGTGAGAAGTAGACTATTGGGATAGAACTAGATTATTCTTGCAAATCCACTTTTTGTTTCTTTTGCATTTGTTTTAGGTGTACAAAATGTATGAAATGTACATTTCAGGAAAAGGACAATGTTTTACATTTGAATGTATCTTTTAAAAAAAAGAAGTTGGTGAGAAATTGGTAGAAAAGCTTTCCCTCCTTGGACGTCTCATAATTCATCAATAAAGCCAATATGAGCAGACTATGAAGTTAAAGAATCGGTTAATGAAAGTACTTCAAAAACTTGTATGAATCAGAATGAGCAAATTTTCCAAGTATTCGATAGGGAATTTCAAGTATTCTTTCATTTCCTCTGTAACAGAAAGAGTCCTAAAAGTGATTTTGCGTATTTTCATGAACAAAACAATATCCGTTGTCCAAAGTAAAGGTACCTTATAAAAGTTCTTTATTATAAAGTTGTTTTATGTTTTGGAGAGATGGCTCAGGGGTTAAGACTCTGTCTCACAAGCAGAAGATCCTGAGTTCAGATCCCAGATCCGGCATTAAAAACTCCAAGCAAAAAGGGTTGTGGCCTGCACTTCTGGTCTTGGTGGGTGGAGTCTGGAAACTCCCAGAGAGAAGCAAAAAAGAGGTAGAAGCAATCCAGGATGATTCCTAAAGTCACCCTTGGTCCTCCACAGGGATATACAGCTCCCTCTGATATACAGAGAGAGAGAGAGGGGAAGAAAAAAAAATTTTTTTAAAGCTGTTTTATTGGAGTTTCATCAGGAATAAAAATCATTAGACCATCGCACCACTGAATTGCTGTGGTCAATGATTTTAAGAGAAAAATGTAGAACAAATTGTTATCCAAATTTCTATCCAAGCTATTGCATCCCAGATTTGAAGATTGAAACCGGACGCGATTGAATAGTTTAAATAAAACTTATTAAAAGGTAGGGAAAGGGCCAGCTGATTGCTCAGGAGGAGAGAGAAGAAATCTCTGAGTGTATAGGGAGCCAGAGGAGAGGCAAGACCACTCCAAGTCTCACTATAAAGGCTCTGGACCCTGGGTGCCCCTTTTATGAACTTTTGGGAGATCAAAAAATGGAAACTTTCTATTGGTTTCCTTCTGACTTTTGGCTGGCTGATTCTGATGGCAGACTTTAGTAGATACCGTAGTGGGCTGTCTACGTTGGGAATGTAGTATAGGCTAAGGTCAGCTATCCCAGTGTAAGCTTCAGATAAATTCTCCTCGTGTACCTGTTGTCTGTCACAGACACTTGTGACCTTACTAGATTTCCTCTGCTCTTTCTACTGCCTGTGGAATTCTAATCCCCACCATGCCTCGGTCAAAACCTTGCAGCTACAGGATGGAAGATTCCTTTCCTGCTCCAAATCTACAAAATACTTTACTCTTTCTGCAGAGAGAATATCCTCTACCAGCCATGATTCACAAAGTCAAACATTTGCAAAGAAAAATCAGGCAAAGAGAACAGAGACCTCAGCATCAATGTGAATAAAATAATTTCGATGTTATTATATGAATTACCCCACTGTGAAGGGGTGTTAGGGTTCTTTGCAAAGTCAGCAGTCACCATCTTCCAAAACCTACATATGCCTAGAGAGGATGTCTTTCTTGGGGGCAAGGTGTTGAACTGTAAATGGGCAAAGGCTACTGAAACCTCTAGGAATTCCCTGGCTTTTCAGGATGGACAGTTTGTGTTAAGACTCTGTACAGGGGCCTGGCATAAGACACCTTCTTGTAAGCCTGGCAATCTGAGTTTGATCCCTGGTACTCCACATGGTAGAAAGAACTGATTTCTGACTTCTTCTTTTTTTTTTTTAAAGCTTTTTTATTATTTATTCAATTTTGTGTGTGTGTGTGTGTGTGTGTGTGTGTGTGTGGTAGAACCACAGGTGAATTCCAGAACCACCATGGACCGCCTCCACCTCCTTGTTTACTCTGCCCCAGGATTCACAGGTTCCGCCCTACCAGGACCAGAAATGCAGGTCGCCCCCGTTTCTGCCCAGCGTCTAGGATCCGAACTCAGGACCTTCGGCCTGCAAGGCAGAGGCTTAACCGCTGAGCCACCTCTCCAGCCCCATGACTTCTGAGAGTAGTTTTCTTACCTCTGTCTATGTATCATTCATTTTCTCTCTCTCTCTCTCTCTCTCTCTCTCTCTCTCTCTCTCTCACTTCTTCCTCTCAAATAAATTATTTTAAAGAAAAAAGTCAATATGTGGCCATGTAAAACAGAACAAGAATCCAAAAAGAAGCTTGAACTTAACTCTAGGCTGTTTTTTAAAAGAAAATTCTGGAAAGGTTTCAGAAACTACTCAGTAATAAATAAGCTTCATATAATCTTTTCTAAGATGCCTCAGCTCTGTCAGTTATTAGCTATCATTTGAGAGGACAGCAGAGGCTATAGAATGAGACCTTGTCTATAAGTAAATACACGAATACATACAAGTAAATGAATGATATATGATTTGCAGGAAAACTGATGAGACTGGATTATCATGCTAACTGAAATGAGCCCCAAAATAGAAAAGCAAATTTTGCATGTTTTCTCTCACAGGAGGAATCTAGAGTTTTCAAAAAGACATGATAGTAAAAGATGAGAAGGATGGGAAAAAGAATGCGATGAGGAAAGAGAAGAAAACGCTAGCTAACAGTGTGTATATGATCAAAGTGTGATATAAGTATGAATGAAAATGATGCAGTGAAGGTTACTATTTTATACAATTAATAGATGGTAAGAAAAATGTGAAAAAAATCTTTCCTCTTTTTGTGATTCTTTTATTTATTCATCATAGTGATAAACAGTTAAAGAACACACCACCTTGTCATCTCCATGAAATAACACCCATGCATTGTTCTTATAGCATGTTGATTTCAGTCTCTAAGTAATGAACAATGTGACACTTTCTAAAATTAGGCATCCAGGCATTTTACCTGGATCTTACCCATCAATATCTGGCTGGGGTTCTGAGCTCTCTTTAGCCTTGAATTCTTCTTGAATTCCAAAAGCGTGTGTTATTGGTGGAAATAGGCTTCCATTTTTTTGACATTTAAGAAATACAAGTCTCATTAAAGCTGAGGATCTAGTGGTCAAGGGAGCCATGGTTTAGCCTAAAGGAGACCAAGAGAACAGAAGCAAAAACTTCAGAGAGGAGAGGGAGAGAATTCCCATGGACAGCATGGCTGGGGTGTCATTGACTTCTGCACCTAGAAAATCCTTGTGGCTTCAGGAGCAACAGGAGAAAATCTACAGCTTCAAGTCTCAGAGCTGTATTCTCTTGGAAAGCCGCAGGCTAGCCAGTTTAGTCTCTTTTCAAAGAATTCAGTGCCAACCCAATAAGAGCCATGAAGGACTTTTGTCCTATTGTCTGGGAAGGAGTAAGTCACAGGATCTTCTAGTGGAGAAGATTGCCAGCAGGGTGCTCTGTACGGCTTCCTCATGTAAACATAACATAACCCAGAGTCCTGATTGGCCTTATCAGCATGACATTTCTTGGGAAGGGCAAGTCTGGAGGCCCGAGCCTCCTTCTGCAGAGTTCTCATCTACAGAGTGACAAGCTGCAGATGCCCACAGGCAGCTCGCATAACCAGTCCTCACACTTCTTCAGCATACTGCATCCTTATTCACTTGAACTCCATTTGGAAATACCCTAAGCATTTGTGCCCATGCAGAGGACGCTTTCCTGAGAAGCTCTCAATCTCAAACTCAACCTCTGTTTCTACCCTCAGCCAAATCAAGGGAAATTACCTCAGTAGAGTTTTGACTTGACTTTTTCACTCAGGATATGAAGAGTCTCTGGACATGTTAATTTTATATTTCTTTCTTTTCTTTTTCTTTTTTCTTTTTTTTTTTTTTTTTTTTTTTTTAGCAGAACTTGCTTCAGGTTTGTTTATACAAACAACACAGAAAACCAGCGATCTGCAAAGGCAGAAGGGGGTAAGCACACCAGTCCATCTGTCTTCACAAAGGCGGACAGAGGCCTTTACTGTGGGGCCTTCACAGGGGACTGGGCACCTTTGGGAGCCTGAGCTGGAGTTGGAGCTGGAGCTGGCTTTGGCTGGGGCCTTGGTTTTGACCTTGGTTGGGGCCTTGGCCTGGGATGGGGTCTTGGCCTTTGACTGGAGCCTGCGACCCTTGGCCATGTAGGTACGAATCTGCTTTCCAAGCTTAGAATGGGCAATGAGGGCGAGCTGACTGAGCTTGAGGCTGGGAACCTTTGGTATTTTAGGCTTCATCTCCTTAGGCTTCAAGGGCCTTAATGGCTTCAGCACGGGAGCTCATGGACTTCGAGTTGTTCACCTGCATCTTCTTCCTGTCTTTCCCATGCTTCTTGGAAAAAACACATATTCCTCAGGAACTAGGGTTCAACCCCCTTAGGAGACTCATATCTTTGTAAACGGGGTTTCATGATGCCACTTCTGTGCCACTGTCATGGTTAGGCATAGATGTCAATTTAACAGTTGAGGGTTTGAGCTCTGGACACATTTGTGGAGAATTAGTGGTTGAATTAAGCCCAGAGCAAACCTGCAGGAGACTGTCTAGCTGATGGGGAAGGCTCAGCCCATGGTGGGTGGAACCATGGAATAAACACAGAGAGCTGGCTGAGAAAGTTAGCATCCTTGCGTATACTTGGTCAGACATGCTGGTCTGGCAAATAAGGATCGACCCTCTCAGCCATTATGTAGAGATGTTAGGCCAGTTCCCCTCGGCCCTCGTGTTGGTGTGAGCTCTCCTGCAAAGTTGGAAGGAGGAATTGTAACCAATCTATTGTAAGAGAATAAAGAGGAAGGAAGGAAGGAAGGAAGGAAGGAAGGAAGGAAGGAAGGAAGGAAGGAAGGAAGGAAGGAAGGGAGGGAGGGAGGGAGGGAGGGAGGGAGGGAGGGAGGGAAAGAAAGGAAGAGAGAGAAAGGAAGGAAGGAAGGAAGGAAGAAAGAAAAGAAGGAAGAAAGAGAAAGCCATCTTCGGGATTGGTTGTTTGTGGTGTGGTTCTTAGATTTTGCCATGTCTGTATGGCTTTGGCTGGGGCAGCTTCTGGAACCAGAAGAGAAAGAAAATGGCCGCAGTCTATGTTTCTTTCTTTTAAGAAGTCGAGGGCTGGAGAAATGGTTCAGGGTTTAAAACTTTGCCTTGCAAGCAGAAAGGTCCCGAGTTCAGATCCCAAGTCCCACCTAAAAACACCTGGTGGAAATGGCAGCAGCCTGCATTTTCAGCCCTGATGGGCGAAACCTGGGAGATCCCAGAGTGAAGCCAAAAGGAGGTAGAAGCAATCCAGGATGATTCCAGAAGTCACCCTTGGTCCTCCACAGGGATACACAGCCCCCTCTGATACACACACACACACACACACACACACACACACACACACACACAAGTGAAAAAAATCACAACTCAGTTCATAGGGAAAAGCAGTAATTTATCCTGGAGCCAAATACAAGTGACCATGACCCAGGACATAGATTCATGTTTCCCCAAACTCCATGTTCCAGTATAATAACAGTTTCTTGGGATTTTATAATCACAGAATCAAAGAAATCCATAAGTCAAAACACTTCAAAGACATTAGTAGAAACATCAGGGTTACAGCAAAGTGGGGAGATTTCTGTGGTTGGTGGAAATCAGGACCCTGCTTGTAGATTCCAAAGAATGTTCCTAATAGTCACCAGGGTGTTAGGTCACATACAGTGAGGGCAATAAATGGCAATTAAGGGAGCTGAAGAGGGATCTCAGATAATCTGCCTCTGGACTTGCAAGATTCCAGATCTCTCCACATCATCGAAGCTCTAATCAAGTCAGTCAGCCTTGCGGGGGAAGCAGCCTCTTTCCCGGAACTTAAGTTCACACACATCTCACAGCCCAAGGAATATGAAGCATCTAGGAGGGAAGCAACTCTTCTCGCTTTCCTTTTATTTAACTTTTTAAAATTACAATTACCAGGTATGTATGGCGCCTATATGAATGCATGTGTGTGACGCAGCACAATGTGGAGGTTGGAGGACACCTTGGTGAAGTGGCTTTTCTCTCCACCTTTATGTGGATTCCACGGACTGAACTCGGGGAGGTGATCTGGCTTGGCAGCAAGCACCTTTACCTGCGGAGTCATCTCACCAGCCCTTTTCTTTTTCTCCCTTACGCTTCACGCATGAAATGTCTTGAACTTAAAGCTTTTAAAATTACATAATAGCTTCCTTCTCCTCGCATTGTAGTCTGGCTTTGTTGACTTTACTGGACCAGAGACCAAATAGAAGTAAGTAGCAGAGATATTTAAATGGAACTGTGTCTGCAATTAGCATTAGGAAAAAGCTTTTTATAGCTTTTGGAATGCTGCCCTGAGGCTTGTTCCTCAGCGGGAGGGCTTAACAGCTACAGACCCAGCTTTTGGCGAACATTCTAGATAGCCAAGTTTTCAAGTTTTTCTCTTCAACTAAAAAAATAAGACTTAGCAAAATAATGTCATGATAATCTTAGAAATTTTGACTTCTTACCTGGCTATCCTCAATGAGATTACAAAAACATGGAATATGTTTCCATTACTTTCACTGTTAGTTATTATGATAAAATACCCTAACAAAAAGTGTCATAATTAGGTTGTAGGCATCAATTTAAAGATTGAAGGCTCCAGCTCTGGGCACATTTGTAAAGAGCCAGGGGTTGAGGAAGGAAACAGTGTAGTTGATGGAAAGGCCCAGCACATAGTGGGTGGGTCTGGGCCCTAGGCAGGTGAATAAGATGAAAGGAGCTGTTTAAAGACTTGGGCATCTTTCTGTACACTTGGCCAGATATGCTGGTCTAACTGAGGATTGTCTCTCTCAGTTCTGTGGATATGGTATAGCCAGTGCGGTCACTTTCTTGTTTGGTGTGGACTCTCCTACTGAGCTGGATAAGCAACTGTAACCAGACATTCATAAGCCTTTTTCCCTTACCCCTTTGGTCATGAATTTATCAGCAACAATACAATGTAACTGCTACAAAAGCAATTTAAGGAAGGGAAGGCTTATTTGGCTCACAGTTCTAGGGTGCAGTTTAGGTACAGCTCTTCACAGGAGCTTGCAGAAGCTGGTCACGTGACCTCTGCAGGTAGAAAGCTGAAAGTGATGTTGGTGTTCAGATTGCTTTTTCCATTTTATGCATTACTGACTTCCACCTCAAGGAACGGAGCCAATCTCTTTTAGGTCAAGTCTTTCCAGTCCCCTATAAGCATGCCCAAAGGCTGACCTCATCTAAATAATCTCCCAGGTGTAACTAGAATCTTGTCTCCCAGGTGATTCCAGATCCTACCAAGTTGACAATCAAAACGAATCAGTGTAATTTTTTCCATTTTCATTTGTATGTTTGTTTGTGTTCATGTAAGAGTATGTAAGTTTGTTCACACATGTGTATTACATGTGTGTATGTGGAGGCCTCAGGTCAATGTCAGAATCATCCTCTTTTCCACCTTATTCTTTTGAGACAGGGTATCAACTCAAAGACATTCATTTTTCTTATCTACCTCCCAGGGCTGGAATTACAGAGGGGGCCGTCATGCCCACCCAGCCTATTTATGGGGTCTGGGAATCCAAACTCCAGTACCCTTGCTTGTATGGCAAATTCTTTAACCACTGAGACACTTCCCCAACCAATAACCATATTTTTAAAGATCCAGTCTTTGGAATTTTATGAAGATACATTAATATTTGAAAAATGAATGTTTTTGAGTAATCTGCTACTTTAAAGTGTGAAACTGGAGGAAGCACTATGATATGCTGTGATCTTGTCTTCTCTGCATGAATCACCTGACATTTGAACTCACGTGAATTACCCCAACCTAAGAACAATGGTGTACTCATAATAAAACTTGAATAATTATAAATGAGCTATATATTGCAATTTACTGGCTTGGGTTTTATCATTGTTGTCTATACAATTGTAGTTATATAAACCCTATAAGTATTCAGATGGACATCTTAAATTCTATAATGTCTCTCGAAATAGTGCTAGCTGTTCAATGGTACAAAGACGAACGCAAAACCAGTTGGTTACAATTTTGTCATAAATGCTTGAGTCTTCTCCATCCCTTTGCTACTGCCTTAATTCAAACTCCAAAGAAAACACGAGACTAAGGTCTATTGTGATGACAATACCTTAGTTGCCTTGTGAAGTGGTTCTTCTGCATGTACATTGTTGACCAATAGTCTTAGTTCATCAGTATGACACATTATCTATTACTTCTTTTTAAATACTTTTTGACTTATGAGAGAGAGAATGAGTAAGAGGGAGAGAAGAAAGAGAGAGAGAGAAGGAACACATACAAGTATGTCAAAGAAGATTCAAGTGACTAGGCAGTGGCCAAGTAATTCTGTCTTTTTACAATCTATCAATTTTACTGAAAAATAAATGTTATATTTTTAAGATTAAAAAAGAAAAATTGAATCTACCAATATAACCTTAAATCCAAGAGGATACTGAAATGATACAGATGATATGATTTTATAATGAGGAGTTAATATACACCTAACTTTTAACTTTTCTCTGCTTCATAAATAAAAAATCTTTTAATACTAATCAGGCTATATACTATGTGAATTGTGCAATACGCTTTCATTTTTTTTCTGTGCTAAAAATTGAAATAAGGGCCTCACACATGCTAAACAAGTATTCTACCACAGAGCTACATTCCCTGCTTCCCATATACTTTTGATCTGCATTCATCTTACAATCACAAGTGATAGCATTAAAAGTAGGGTATAAGTCACTCTTTATTATTTGTTGATTTTAGACACTTGATATTACTTGAAAGGCTGAGAAGCAATGTAATTATTGATTTTGAATAGGTAAATATTAGACATGGTGCAGCAGCAGCAGCTCTGAGTAGGTGTGTAAAGGTTAATGTTCTCAATGCTGTTTGGCCTCTGCCCAAAGAACACCTAGCTTCATATTCAACAAATAGGAAGATAAGAGGCAGGAAACAGTTGATAAGAATTCAGGAATTCACCAATATAAGGAAGGCGAGCAATAATATATAAATGTCTTGTCAGACATTTGTTAAAGACACAGACCCCTGGCAGTGCCTTTCTGGAGTACAGACCTGAGAACTCAGTTGCATAGACAAGTAGAAATCAATTCTACGTGGCCAATGTAAGAGAAATCATCTGACAGCACATTATGAAGTCAAACTCTTTCATCTTTCACATAAAGAGAGTGGATGGAGGTTCAGCAGGAAGGCACCTGCTCACAAGTCTGGCGATCTGAGTTTGAGTCCCAGAAGTCCACGTGGAGGAAGGAGAAAATTGACTGACCTGGCCATGCAATGAAAACACCTTTTCTCTATCTCTCCTTTTCTTCATCTCTCCTGATGCTAAAGTAAATAAGTAAGAGACTCAGAAAGAGAAACAGAGAGCGTTGTCAGAAATGGAATGCTGGCCGTCAATGTGTACCAGTATAGGGGATAGACATGTTCGCCAGCAGTAAAGTCAGTGAAACAGATTTAGAAATTTTGTGGCTGGGATGGCAATATCGCATGCCAAGCAGAGACAGCGATGTGCACTGTTCCCACCAGAGAAGCCGGGGGAGTCTGACAACAGAGAAGCACAGAACAGTGAGCAGCATTTGTGGGTGACCAGTAGTCAGGCCAGCAGCAGGAGGAAGGGGCACATATTTGTGCCAATGTGAAACACACACATGCGTGTGAGAGAACGGAGCACTGTGGAGGCTAGAGACTGTGAAGAGATGGACGAACAAGAGCTGAAAATGCTTGCACAGGAGGAGAGCAGCAACCACGTGGTAAACTTGTGGATTTCCTGATTTTTAGCATTGAAATGCTAAAAATACCTCACTCCCAGGTAGAAGGCTGGTCATGCCCTTGTTAGGCATGGAAAACAATAATTCATAAATAACTATATCAGTGCAATTATAGCTGTTCAATTCTGTCATGGTTTGAAATGTGTCCCGCACAGTCTCATGTGTTTGGCAAGGTCATGGCCCTTGAGAGGTGGAGCCTTGCTAGAGGAAGGCAGTCACAAGGGGTGGGCCTTAAGGTGGATTAGTCCCACCCTACCTCCAGGAAAAGTCTGCCTTTGCAGCAAGCAGTCTGCAGCTCTCAGCCTCTAAGATGTCTGCAGTGACTTAGCCTCCTCCAGCTTTGGCCAGTCAGCCAGGCTGTCTCCACTTTGAGAGACTGTTTCTCCCCTCTGGAACCATAAGCTGAATAAATCTCCATTTCTCCCTTAAATTGCTTGACTTTGGATGCGCTCTCACAGCACTAGTCAAGAGCAACCATTACAAATTCCATAAGTAAGAGTTTAGGATATGGATTCAAGCATATAGGTACATATTCAATTGTAAATGATCACTTATTTAACACAGGTTGTTGTATAGATGGATAGTGATTATGGAAAAGAAAAAAGACAACCACACCCTTCCCTATAACAGCATGTATAACTAAAAATAATGGAAACAGTTTTTTTACATTTATTTACTTTTGTGTTTATATATGTGTATGTGCACATGTGTGTGTGTGTTTATGCACACATGTGTCTCACACTTGGAGTTCAGAGGACAGTCTGTGGCAATCAATTCCGGAGATTGAACTCAGGTTATCAGACTTGGTAGCAAGCACCTTTATCTGCTAAATCAAATCACCAGCCCCAGACAGTTTATAATATCCGCACTAGGTCCAGCAAGATGGCTCAACAGTTGAAGGCATTTGTCATCAATTTTTTTTTAATTTTTTTTATTATTATTATTTATTCAACTGTGTGCATATGCGTGTGTATGTGCGCACGTGTCTCTGTGTGTGTGTGTGTGTGTGTGTGTGTGTGTGTGTGTGTGTGTGTAGAACCACGGACGAATTCGCGAACCACCAAGGACGCCTCCACCTCCTTCTGCCCCCGGATTCACAGGCTCCGCCCTACCAGGACCAGAAGCGCAGGCCGCCCCCGCTTCTGCCTGGCGTCTATACGTGGGATCTGGGATCCGAACTCAGGACCTTCCGCCTGCAAAGCGGAGGCTTAACCCCTGAGCCACCTCTCCAGCCCCTTGTCATCAATTTTATAGTTCTTTTTTTTATTATTATTATTTATTCAACTGTGTGTATGTGCGCACGCGCATGTGTCTGTGTATGTGTGTGTCTGTGTATGTGTAGAACCACGGACGAATTCGCGAACCACCATGGACGCCTCCACCTCCTCTGCCCCGGGATTCACAGGCTCCGCCCTACCAGGACCAGAAGCGCAGGCCGCCCCCGCTTCCGCCTGGCGTCTATACGTGGGATCTGGGATCCGAACTCAGGAGCTTCCGTCTGCAAGGCGGAGGCTTAACCCCTGAGCCACCTCTCCAGCCCATGTCATCAATTTTAATAACCCAGGTTTGATCCCTGGAACCTATGTGGATGAGGGAGAGAACTGACTTCATATGTTGATCCATGTCTTCCACACAGACATCTCACATACACATAAACTCTAAACAGATGAATGTAAAAATGAAAAAGTACTTCCATTCTAGTGTAGATGCAATGAAACATTTTTAAACACAATTTGTATGAATGAAACAATATTTTGGGATAGTGATTTCACAATATTTATGACATTTAAAGTAAATGTGTCCCTTTCAGCCAGTAAATCCACCACCAGAGTTTATTCTAAGATGTACTTGTACAAAATAAACATATGAAGAATACTATTCACAGGATGTTATTTATAAGTCCAAATAACCCGAAAGAATCTTAAAGCCATGTGATACCTAAAAAAAGTACAATGTTGCTCTTGATTGAAAGGCCAGATTAGAAGAAATGTAAGTCAATGTAAGTGAGAAGATAAAGTCAGAAAAGAGTATATTTAATGAGTTCATTTATGTAAAAATGTATATCTAAAACCTCTGAAATAATATATGCGAAAGTGTTAAGAACCAACCATTCCATCTGACAACTGGAAATCTGTGCTAGAAAGTGAGGCTAAAAAATTTTACCTTTACATTTATATTCTTCTGTGGGATTTTATTTTTGCCATAAGCATAGATTTTAAAGGTATTATTAATATGTTGCAAACGATTTACTGATCTATTCTTCAACCTGTTTGACTTATTTAAAATAATAATCTTTCCAAGGGGGTGGCTTACTGTAAGAGCCTAAAGATGGGGTGGTCCACCGCTGGACCAAGTTACTCTACTTAAGATGGTCTGCAGCTGCCAGGAACTCACTGCAATGAGATTTGACCCTCCCTGACTTGTACAATGGCTGACATGTCAACATGACCCCATAGATTAGCAAGTATCTTAGAGAAGATGGTTACAGGCAATAGGATCCTTAGGGGTTAGGTGTTAGACAGGTATAGGGGAGTATCCATATTAGTGGGTGGCCCAAGAGAGGCCCCATGGTCTGCCACAGAGGCCTGAACCCCCACTAGAATAGAGGATTCAAAGGAAATCCTGGGGACCCATATAAGCTGAATGACTGGAGGATAGGAGGGAGGAGGTGGGAAACAAGAGAGAGTGGAAGGGAGGGAAGAGGGAGGGAAGGAGGAAAGGAGGAAGGGAAAGAAAAGGAGGAGGAAGGATGGAAAGGAGAGAGGGAGAAAAGAAGGGAGGGGAGAAAAAGATAAGGGTAGTGAGGATATCTATTCATTGAGCTGGTATAATTAGGAAACATTAAAAAATTAAAAATGAAATAATAATCTTCCCAATGAGATTGAATATTTTTTATTTTAAATTATTGTTGTGCACTGTGAACATGTCTGGAAGTCAGAAGGCAACTCTGAAGAATTGCTCTCTCCTTTCGCCTTATCCTGGCTTCCAGGGATTAACTCACCAGGTTTGCATTACAAATTCTTTTTACCCATTGAGAGAATGTTCCTTAATTTCATTCAGATTGACCTAACTTGATTTCAGGAGTGGAAGAAGAATGTCACCTGTGGCCCGGTGTGGAATTATTGACTTTTAACTTTAGCCACTGTGAACTTTTTTTTTTTTTAATTCAACTGTGCGCGTGTATGTGTGTGCGTGCATATGTGTGTGTGCGTGTATGTGTGTGTAGAACCACGGACGAATTCGGGAACCACCATGGACCGCCTCCACCTCCTTCTGCCCCGGGATTCACAGGCTCGGCCCTACCAGGACCAGAAACGCAGGCCGCCCCTGCTTCCGCCTGGCGTCTATACGTGGGGTCCAGGATCCGAACTCAGGACTTTCCGCCTGCAAGGCAGAGGCTTAACCCCTGAGCCACCTCTCCAGCCCCGCCACTGTGAACTTTTAATGACAATTTCAATGAAATTATTGCAAATATAAAGACACTGAGTCTGTTCCCCCAACCTTAGTTTGGAAACAATACTCTTTGACCTGCAGGCAAAAAATAAAAAATAAAGACTTTCTACCTCCAACACTTGACTTTTCTTTGGCTATTTATTATTCAGTGATCAAATGAGACTGGAGAGTCGATCCAGTGGTTTTTCAGATTTTTGTCACACATCTGGAACAGCCATGTGTGAGAAGTTCTGTATTGGTCAGGGACAGAAATGGAGTTAGGTTCCTTTGCATAGTTTGAGGTGACTGGAAGGATTCATATGGCAAATAAGGAGGCAAGAACATGCAGGGAATCAGAAGCTCCTGGGTGGCTGAGGTGCACAAGCAACACAACAACTACATTTTATAAATATAGTCAGGTAGTAGAACTTTCTACATATCCGTTGCTATCATGGATTCTGCTTCTTCAACTTCTCCCATGTGTTCTGCTGCAGAGTGTCCATTTCCTAGCTGAAATCCAAAAGTGGCAACCTGAGCAGCCTAGCTACTTATGTGAGCTTGGAATGTTTCAGGTGAGGACATTTTTGGATGGTGGTCCTTGCGGTAGGCCAAGAAGCCTGAAGCCTTAGTAGTCACTTTTCAGTCGCTGTAACAGAATGACCCACAGATGCGGCATGAGGGAGGAAAGACATATTTTTAACTCCCAGCTTCGGAGAGTTGCAGTCAATCATGGCGCGAAGGAATGGCATTGCTCATGGTGGAAGGGAGACTCCTAAATTGCTACAAAGAGGCCTAGGCTGAAGAGAACAGTAACCCCACCACCACATTATCTCCCCTCTCCTTTTTCCCTCTCCCTCCCCCATCCTCTTTATCTCTCTTTAGGTAGCATTTCATGTATTCCACCCTGTCCTTGAAGTTGATATGCAATATGCAGGCGAGGACGACCTTGATCCTCCTGTTTCCACCTCCTGAGTGCTGGCATTACAGGTTCTCAATCCCACACTTGGTTTTTGTCCCTCGACCTTCTTCTGCCAACCAGGTTCCACTTCTAAAGGTGCCACAAACTTCCACATAGTCTGTGACTGCTTTCCCGACCTTGAGCTCACTTGTTCAAGAATGTGAGGAGAGCCCCATCTTCATCCACGCCTTCAATTCAGTGACTCCTCCACTTTCAGTGTAAATGAAACATTGCCACCTGCTGGGAGCCAAGCAGTCAAACACATGAGCTTCTGGGGAAGCTTTTGGTTCAAGGATTACAGAATTTACTCATTGACTAGATCAGGCCAATGTGTTAAAGACCTTTCTAGTTAAAATGAAATAATTATCCTGGATTCTAAGCCCATGTGGCTTCAAAAGATCTTTCTGGTAGGAATTACGTGATTGAAGCAGAAACAGAAAAATAAGGCTGCTAGTGTTCATCGTTAGACTTCTCTGTCAGCCACGTGACCAGCTCAAGAAATAAAAGTTTAACCATAACAGATATGAAGCTAGCCAAAGACAATGGGTTATCTAAATGGCTATCAAAATTGTACTTAAATTCCCACTTTGTTTTTTTCACTTACACATTATCATTTTTTAATATGAAAATGTATTAGAACATTAGGTTAGTAATAATTATTTAGATATTTGTAAGTTAGGGTACGTTTAACTGATGGTGCATATAGAAGAAATAGGTAATAAGTACTCAGAAGGCAGCAAGCTTTCTGTGGTGCAGGTCCTTTCATTTGCTCATATTCACTACTTAACCCTTAATGTCTGCTCAGCAAACAATATCAACATTATTCTCTTTCTTGAATGTTACAATTCCAGGAATCTGTGCATTTTCAGATGCAGTAGAATGCAAATTGTTTCAGCAGAAGGTGTGTCTGTCTATCTTGTACAGGGATTGATAGGAAGCTCATACCTAGAGCAAGGGCAGAAATCATAAAGCATCTGAAAGTGGAGCTGGGGAGGGGGAATGAAGGACCAGGATTCTGCTCAGCCAAGCTGACAGAAGGAATGTTAATTAGGATCAAGCTACAGTGGAATTATGGAAGGTAATTGGTTGGCAGCTTGAGGGGCTGGTAAGGACACTAGATAAACTGAGGTTCAGAAAACTGTTTCTCCTGATCCTAGAGGCACTGTGGCTGCTGTGTCCCATGTGTTATCAGATGGTAGCAGAGAAAATAAGACTATTTCTACATCCAGTGTTCTGACCTGTGGACAGCTGAATGATTAATAGCCTGACATACCACACTGCCTGCCAAAACCCTGAATTCCATATCTGTGCACTCATACCATGAAGGTCTCTCATGGGGTAGACTCGTGTGCATGCAATGTGGAGCGCCTCCCTGGGATAGAGTTCTGTGTGCTCACAAGATGATGGCCTCCTGTGTGTTCACAAAGTGGGTCTCCATGTGTCCACATCAGGGACAGCCTCTAGTGAGCCTCTCCATGTCCAGGAGAAGCGGGAGGGAGATAGGGGTCGTCTACTCTTCCAGCGTCGTTCACTTTTAGAGCATCATGGCCTTCTTTGTTGCTGCTGTTGCTGCTGCCTCCATCCTTGGCTGATGCAGAGCTTCATCCTTTCCATGTTGCTGCTCTTCCTGCTGCCTTTGGAGCCTGGTCTCTAGGCCTTGCTGCTATTTGCTGTTCATGTCTGCATGTATGAGATTGTAAAATAAAACAAAGTTAATTTTAAAAAATCTATTTCAGAGAGGAGCCAAAAACTGCAGTCATGAATAAAGTCAGAAAACAAGCTAGGTAGCTGATCATTACAGGCAGCAGCAGATGAAATGAAGGTTGGGTTACTGTCAAACAATTCTCATAACATTTTCCCAAACTGGTTTGCATGTGCCTATCATTTCCTTTTGTTCCAAAATGTCTTGGATTTGAGCTAATCTCAACTGTAAGTCTCCATTCATCTAAGAGATGCATATTTAGGTCTCTGTTTCCATGCTTAAGCTCTGTAAATAATAAAGAATTTTGCTTTTCCTCCAAATTCCTGAGAAGTAGCATCAAATCTTTGGAACTTCTTTAATGATAAGAATGTCTAATAATCATGGTGGATGTAATAATTGATATTATTAAAGCGACTCATGATCAGTGTTGTGGTTACATTTTAGTGTCAACTTGACAGCTGCAGACTGTTTGGGCTACAGCTATGGACGGTTAATGGTTGGAACAGGTCTCTGAATAAGTCTGCAGGTACTTGATTAATTGCTATGGAAAACCCAGTGGAACTTGCTAGTGGAGGACCAGATAATAAGTGCAAGGAGGAGGGACTTGCTTTTCCCTTATCTTGTGTCAACATGCTGTGTAGTCTACTCTTCAAGCGTCATTCATTTTTAGAGCATCGTGGCCTTCTTTGTTGCTACTGTTGCTGCTGCCTCCATCCTTGGCTGACACAGAGCTTCATCCTTTCCACGTTGCTGCTCTTCCTGCTGCCTTTGGAGTCTGATCTCTAGGCCTTGCTGCTGTTCACTGTTCATCACTGATGTTAGAACCCAGCTGTTCTTCTCCCACATGGGAACCCAGTATCTTTGACCCTTTAGCAAAGTTAAGGTTTGAGACCTTCTTGGGGTCTTTTGGCTTTGTGAGACATTGTGGTCAAGAAAGAAGCAGCTAAGGGCAGCTACTTTGAAGGACACTATTTTTTTACTGTAAGTGAATTTAATAAACTTATTTTTATATATTACACTCTAGACATTCTGTTTGTCAGAGAACCCTGACTAACATAGTGGGTCAAGACATTTTATGTTATACCTAGATGATTCACAATGGATAAAACCAGAAAGACTTACTGTTGTAGATTCCAAACATGTTACTGATAAATTCACAACTAAAAGGCTTATCACTGTTCACAGTTCTTTGCCCATCTTGGCAAGACAGCCCACACCAACACCAATGGTCGACGGAATGGGCCAGACAATGTTTACAAGACTACTTGGAGAGACAATCTTCTCTTGCCAGACCAGCATAAAGGTCTCAACTTCTTTTTTTTTAACTATTTATTTATGTGTGTGTATGTGTGTGGGGGGGTATGTCAGAGGGCACTGTGAAGGACCAAGGGTGACTTGGGAAATCATCCTGGATTGTTTCTACCTGGGATTTCCCAGGTTCTGCCCACTAGGGTGGGAAAATGCCGGCCACTGGCATTTCTACCTGGCCTTTTAAGATGACCTGGGATTCAAACTCAGGACCTTCTGCTTGTGAGGCAGAGTCTTAACCCCTGAGCCATTTCTCCAGCCATCTCCCAAACTCTTTAAACAGCTCTTTTCATTTTATTTACCTGCCCAGGGATTAACCCCACACACCATAGGCTGGGCTTCTCCATCAATCAGATAATCTCCTGCAGGATTTAACTGCCAATTCTTTATGCATGCGTCCAGAGCTCTGAACTTTCAACTGTCAAGTTGACACCTTTATCTAACTGTAACATTGACCATGCAAATAAAGTTGGGACTTCGAGAGTCCTGATACCTGCACAACATCCAGAGAGGGTTTGGGGATTTGAATCATATACATAATGATTCAACCTGTCATGCCTGTGCATTGGTACTACAGTATAAACATTCTGGGCATCAAAGGTCAGGAAAACTCTAGGAAGCAATCCTTGGTCATTGTTACACATTAGAGATGTGTAACATCTAAACGTCTGTTTAGCGATGCTTCATTCTAACCTCACAGGCATTCAGAGTCATGGAAACAGGACCTTCACATATGGGAAGCAAAACTATAATAGTAAAGTATACCATGTTCCTGAGTTCTGTCAGATATTTTAATGAATAGCTGAACCAGAGGATATAACAGGATTCCTCAAAAATTATACCAAGTTGTTCAGAAGTGATATGGGATCCGGGAACTCATAGTTGACATTGAAAAGAAGAATGACTTTATAGGTAACTTGTGTTCTTATGTTGTGAAATTTGGCTCAATTACAGTTAGTTGGAGTGGCAAGTCATCATAGCCTGCCTTTAATTTGCCTTTTCCTTACTTATTCATGCACTGGGTAATGGTTTTCAATATATGGTCCCTTAACCACACTGACCCCTTGATTGGCATTTCTTTTTTAAAAAAACATGGGATTGGGATGGGGACATGCAAATCACTTGCCATACAAACATGAGGACTGGGGTTCTGATGCACAGCACCCACACAAAATAAATAAACAAAAATAAAGAAATAAATAAGAATAAGTTAGAAAGGTATGGCAGCCCACATGTGATCCCAGGCCTTAGGAAACAGAGGCAAGGGATGCCTCGATATAAACTGGCTAATTATTAATCTCACGGACTAGCTCCTGGTTCAGTGAGAAACCCTTTTTTAGTTAATAAAATGTAGAACAACTCAGGAAAACACCCCTTATCAAGCTCTGGGCTCCACGTGCACATGTACACATGTGACATACATCTGTACATATGTGTGATACCACATTTGTGAACATGTATATACACATGCATGCATATCAGACACTCACACTTACTGTTGTGGTTTGAGCAGATGTGTTTGAACACTTGATCCACAGTCAGTGACACTGTTTAGGAAGGTTGTGGAATCCTTAAGAGGTAGAGTCTTTCTGCAGAAAGTGGGTCACTGGGGGTGAGCTTTAGAACCCTACTCCACTTGCTGCTGTTTCCTGACTTTTGGTGCAATGTAACTCACTGGTCCCCCTCTCTTGCCTCCATATCTTTCCTGCCACAATAGGCTATAACCCCTGAAGCTATAAACCAAAATAAGAACTTCCTTTCTTAAATTGTTTTTGGTTAGTATTTGGCCATGGTAATGAGAAAAGTAACTAATACACACACACACACACACACACACACACACACACACACACACACACACACACACAAAGAAAAAGAAAGACAAAGAAAGAGAGAAAGAAGAAGGAAGGAAGGAAGGAAGGAAGGAAGGAAGGAAGGAAGGAAGGAAGGAAGGAAGGAAGGAAGGAAGGAAGGAAGGAAGGGAAGGACAAGAAGAAAAGAAAAAAGAAAACAATTCTGGTTCTATCTTACAAGTACTGAATCAGCAACTTTGGAAAAAGGATCAGAATTTGCATCCTTTCACACCACCTATATAATTCCAATGTCCATTAATATTTGAGAGTCAGCAAATTAAAGAAACACTTCCTCCATTCCATATCAATCACCTTTCTCTTCATCCAGTAAAGAATTCTTAGGCTTACAACCTTGACACCGTCTATGAGCTTCCAGGTCATCTTGTATTCTAGCAGCAGTTCCAAAATGCTTTGTCTCAAAACTTTCTCAAAATTATGAATTCCTAAATTTCTTGAAATCTTCAAAAATATTTTGTGTACATGCAACACATTTATTGTATTACAAATTAAAAACTGAAATAATTTCTAAAGTTGCTATTTTCTAAAGCAAGTGAGAAAAGTGGTTTCTGCTTATGTCTTGTTTTTCCATTACTGTGATAGAATATCCTGATAAAAGCAACAATAGATAGATAGAGAGATAGATAGATAGATAGATAGATAGATAGATAGATAGATAGATAGATAGATAGATCATAGAGAGAGAGATAGATCTATATAGATAGGCTAGATAGATAGATAGATAGGTGACAGATTAGATAGCTCTAGATAATCTATCAACTTGATGGTTGAGGGTTTGAACTCTGGTCACATTTATAGAGAATTAGTTGTTGAGTTAAGCCCAGAGCGAACCTGCAGGAAGTTGTCTAACTGATGAGGAAGGCCCAACCCATGGTGGATGGAACTAGTCCCCAGGCAGGTGAATAAAATGGAGGGAACAGTTTGACAAAGGAAGTATCCTTGTATATACTGGACAGACATGCTGGTCTGGCAAGTAAGGATCTTCCCTCTCAGCTGCTATGTGGAAATAGTGTGACCAGTTCCCTTGACCCTGGTGTTGGTGTGAGTTCTGCAAAGTTGGATAAGGAGCTATAACCAGTCTATCTTAAGAGAATAAATCCCTTGTTCCCTTAAGCTGTTTGATGGTGATTTTTATCAGCAAAACAATCAGGTGAACTGCTACAAATGGATGGATGGATAGATAGATAGATAGATAGATAGATAGATAGATAGATAGATATAGATAGATAGATAGATAGATGATAGATTAGATAGATACATATGTAAATACATAGATCGGTGATAGATTAGATCTAGATAGATGGATAGAAAGACATAGATCTAGATAGCTACATAGATCTAAATAAATACATAGATGATAGATTAGATAGATATAGATAGTAAATAGATCTAGATTGATAAATAGATAGCTCGATAATATATTAGATAGATCTAGACATATAGATTTGTTTATGTCACCGGCTAGCTTGAAAACTCCTTAAACAGTGAAAGCTCCTGGATTAATGTGGCAGAAATGAATTTCAAACTCTGATCTTTGCTTGAAAGCTCCAGTTTTACCATTGGCAACAGACACTGTCAGTTTTCTTTGAAGTGATGAATTCATTTCCTTCATATGCATAGAGTTGCCTGCCAAATCCTCAAGTCTGAAAAACCATGGTTTATCTGTCAGTCATTCTTTCAAGTAAAAATGACTTTCCATGGAAAAAAACATTTAAAAAAACCCAGAAAAGCCACTTATTTAGCTTCTGACTAAAATAATCACACACACCTCCCCCTTAAGCGTCATCCTCCTCCGACAGGAAACAGAAGTGTTTGATTCATGCTTACTGTTTAGTCACACAGAGCTTCAAAACTCAGGTACTCAGAAATTAGAGTTTAGGAAATTGAATATTGCTACATCATCAAACACAAAAGGGAAGTTGATTTCCTTTTTTCCCCCTTTCTCTTTCTGTCTCTTTCTCTTTTTTTTTTTTTTCTTCCTTCCCTTTCTTTCTTGAAGCAGTAGGAAGATAGTAATCAAAAGAACAGACCGACTTGGTATCATGGTCTAGTAGGATCTCTGTTAAAATATTAGTAGTTTCACACCATGGCTTCTGTGTAAACATCAGCATAGTGGGAAGAAGGCAAATAACGTCCTTCACAGGCGAGCCTCCGGGGCCAGAGACACTGCCTTACTTGGCATTTCATTTTCAAAGCCAAGAAAAAACAATGCTACTAGCACAAATTAAATATACATGGAGCAAGCAGTGCTCTGGTGAAAGCTGCATTGGAAGCTGCCCTTCTATCATTAACCTGATGAGTTTTTAGGTAAGTGGTTAATCCAACCCTCAAAAAAAAAATCCCAAAAAACTGGAAGACCCCCTCCCTTCCCCCCGGTGTGTGAAGATACTATAAAATCATCTGTCATTCCATAGGAGAATGAGTACAGCATTTGAAAGCCATAGGGGAGGCTTCTAGGGGTTCTCTAGTACGTTCCCCATCGCTGAGCCCAGCAAGCTAGTTATGTTTTTCCATGGCAACCTCTTTAACAAACAATGCAAAACACATTCTTTCCTTTTTTTGCCTTCATTTACAAAAGCTCCTTTAAAAAGGCAGTGTGGAGAGCAATTACAAAACATTTAATGTCTACTTACCCTCTCAAGTACTTTATGTTTTAAAATACCTGTTTCTCCTTTTGCTTGTGAGTTCACTGAATAACATCGCTGCACTTCCTCACAGCAACCCTGTTTCGTTGTGGTTTTGCTGCAACAAATTTGTTGAGTGGAGAACGGCATGATCACTATCAAAGACACCACAGGACCTTCATGCACATTGTTTTCTGTATGTGGAATGGACTGTCTCCCTTTCCGGACAAGCAAAGCCTGTCATTCGAGCCTGGGTTAGTCAGTTTCCTGTCACTTAATAACAACTGTTAGAGACACGTTCATATCTAAAAAGGAAGTGTTTCTTTCTCCTTGCAGTATTGTACATGTTCAGTCCACCATCAGTGGGTCCCGTGGCTATGGACCTGAGTCAGGCAGTGCATCATGGTGGGCACAGGGTGAAGCAACACTGCTCACCTCTTGGCCAGGAAGCAAATAGAGGGATGGACAATGTAAAGGTTACTCTTAACTGTTTCTGTGAGAGAGCACCCAAAGTTGAACCATTTAAGGGAGAAAGGGAGATTTATTTAACTTACAGTTCCAGAGGGGGAAAACAGATTTTCATAGCAGAAACAGCATGGCTGGTTGTCCAAAGCTGAAGACAGGCTACGTCAAACCCATCCAAGAAGCTTAGACCTGCAAAACTGGAGAGTCTCTCTTCTTTTTCCCAGTCTTCTGTTCTGTGGCTCCTTTTATCTGGTCCACTACTGGGAGGTTCCAATGGGATGTAGGGCTGATCTTTGTATTATCCAGATGATCTCTTCAGGTGGTCTCAGTTGATCTTGCCAGGTGTGGTCTCAGTTGACACCCAGGATTAACTATCACAGACTGTGATCCTACAGAAATAGAAAGTGGAAGAACGCCCCCCCACCCCCCCATTCCCATTGACTTTACTTCTTAAAGATCCTGCTTGCTTCTGATACTGCTCCCCTGACACTGAGATTTTGAGGCATGAGCTTTGGGCACTCATTCAGGACCCAAACTCCAGCAATCCAGCTTAGTAGAAATTATATCATCTCTAATTTTGTGTCCCCAATCTGCTACAGACTCTAGAACACAGTAGGTTTGGGGAAAACAGCCTGCGCTGAAGAAAAAATGTCTCAAGAGAAAAAAGGATGAAAGAGAAGGAAGGAAGAAAGAGAAGGAAGGAGGGAGGGAGGAAGGAAGGAAGGGAGAGAGGAGGGAAAGAAATGACAGGAAAAACAGAGACAAAGAAAGAAACAGAAACGAGAAAAGTAAACAAAAAATAAATGAAAGAGGGAGGGAAGATAAGAGATAGAGAAAGGGAATGAATGAGAGAGAAAAAGAAGGAGGAGACGGAAGAGGACCGAAGATGGAAAGGGACAGAGGTGGGAAAGAACCTTTTGGGTTGCTAGTTTACAAGGCAACAACAACATAATTATCCCACTAGCAGCACTATCGCTGTCTCACCTTCCAGTTGCCAGCATGCATCATGATATATGTCTTTGCTGTCATATCGATTTCAACAATGCACTAGAAATCCCACCTAGGAGAAATGCAAAGGATAGAGCAGCAAGAAATATAATGGAAAGAAAGCTACTTAGATCTTCCATGCTTTGTGCACCCAGAAGGAAAACGCTTCCACTCCCAGCTCAGTGTGGCTCTCAGCCCAGCCCTGTCACCACCACTGGCGACTTTTCAGAAATGCAAGTGTCAGGCTCTTCTCTCAAAGTCCACATTTTAGCCAAGGACCCAGCAGACTCGGATACTCATTAAATATTGATAAGCACTCTTCCAACATCTAAAAATCACCTTATTCATTTCTATCCCTTCAAAACTCTAGTAAATTGGCTGATATCCTCCCTCTACTGTGTTAATAAGCTCAGTGGCTCTGAATTTCTGCCTACCAGTACCATTTCTAGAAGGGAAAGCAAATCCTGCCCTCATTCCTACTAGCTGGAAAATGTGGAAGGACTGTGAAGATGAGATACAAAGAATCCTGGGAAGGATAAAATCCAAGGGAAGCTTAAAGAATGTGGGAGAGGTCTCTTCTACCCCATATGTGGTTTGTAATATGGCCAGTGAAAACAGGCTGAATTTTATTTTTATCTTCTTAGCCGTGCACACTCTTGACAAAAACCCAATTTAATGTGTCAGAAGACAGATTCCTCAGATTCAGTCTTCTGGAAATGCTATTAATTAAACTAGTAAATCACTGTTAGAGATAAAAATCACATGAGTTCGGGAAGAACCTTAAATGTCTCTGAACTTTAAAGAGCAGGTGAATAAACTGTTGGTGCCCCATAAATGCTTTATGTTACCTCACCTGTTCATGATATGACTTAGCAAGTCAAGACCTTCTATAAAAGGGGTTTTTCTCTAGACTTAAAAAACTATCAAGTTATAGCTCTAACTCCATGTACTACAAGAAGAGACAAACTGCATTAAGACTCAAGTACAGACGATTTAAGAAGCCTCAGATATAGATTTTTCTTAGTTAAAGCAGTGACTTTATTTTTCAGTGTTTGCATGTAATCATTGCTCGTTGTTTTACATGTGATCGCCAATCTTGAGGCAATTCAGTTGATATTAGAAAGGATGTCATAACCAGCCAAGAATTTGCATGGCTTAACTCCATATGCAAAGTAGGCTGCACAATGTTGATAAATGTGAGGTAAAATTGCTTCGTGGCCAGTAAACCACCCACACAGCCTGTGTGGGGTCAGGAGCACTGCCTTAAGTCAGTTCAGACTGCAGTGAGAAAAATACACGAGGCTTTTAAACAACAGTCATTTATATTCCAGAGTCTGGGCCTGGAAAGTCCAAGTTTAAGGCATGAGCAGATCCAGTGTCTAGTTTTTGCTAAAATTCAACCAAGGTTTCATCTTCACTGGTGTCCATCAGTGTTTGTTACAAGGAAACCAGGTGACAATTATCTTTAAACAAATCTTCAGACCCCACTAGAATCCTCTCGCAGGTTTTTAATCTGGTAAAAATTGGTGTTCCTGTTTGTAAATGTGTAAACTTTCAGCAACACTGTAGTGGAGGAAGGATCATTTCAAAATGATCCCCCAGGCTGCCTGTGTCAGCGAAGAGTTCTTTCTCCTTCCCCGACCCCCTCTTTCTCTATCTTTGAGAAAGGACTTTAGAGTCCAGGCTTCTTGAAGCCTGGCGGTCGACCGATTAGAGAGTAATGGGGGGGGGGGGTACTCACAAACCTAAGCTCAGTCCCTGGAAGCCCACATGGTGGAGGGAGAAAACAGGCATTGAAAAATGACATTTGTGGTCATGTTCACCAAGGTCTCGTGGTTCTTAATACAATTGGACATCCTGCAACCCATCCAGACCCACTGACTCTTGAGTATCAGAGCACCATTGATTTCAGAGCCCGCGTGATCAGTGGGTCCTGTACAAAGTGTCAACATGCCCTGATTCGATGGTTCCCAAGGCCTAGAGCAATAGAATTCTTGGCTTAGGAATCAATGTGGACTGGCACCAAATGTAGTGAGATACTGGCTTCCTTATAAGAGCATCTGAAACCAAATCTTTAGAGTTAGGACCTTTACTCTCGTGGTCAGAGCGAGCCTGGCCACGCACACTTGCTTTCTCATTCATCTTCAGATTCTACTGCTAGCAAGCTTATGGTATGCTTTATGGCTCATGGTTTCCACATGTGTTTCTTAAGTGGCGTGTCCCGGGTCTGAAACAACAGAGTCACCTGGCAACTTCAGAAACACAGACTCTCAGACCCCAGTCTACGAGACACCGCAATTGCGGGGTGGGGGGAAGGGGGGACCAGTGGTCTGCGTTTTAACGAGCTGTGTGCATGGAATTCTGATGTAAGCTTCCATCTGACCATGGCTTCGGGTCAAAGATTAAAAATGACTTCACTGTGCATTGGTGTCTTTGATCTGGAGGAGAGTTTGCAATAAATAAATAAATCTATGTTCAAGAACTAACTTTATGCCATAAAAAAATGGGTTGCTGGCAATGAAAGAAGCTGAGTATTTCCTCCCTACGTTTCCCTTTCTGTTGTGAGCTGCAGATGTTGGCAGTAATAGCAGCAGTATAAACATATGCATGGGGGTGGGGGGAGCCTGAGAACTGAGGAAATCTTTTAAGGTTAAATTCTCTCAAATACTTCCTCTCGAAGACCTTGTGCCAGTTCGTGATTTCCAGGCAGATGTTTTCCATTATACTGCTACTGGGTCATGACAGATGCTCCACAGTTTGCAGTTGCCATAACAACCACATTTTTTGGTCTGCAGAGAATAGTATAGAGAGCGCAGAGGTGTACGTTTTCTTTCAGTAATGGAAATGTTGATCCACCAAAGGAATTGATTAAGCTGACAAATGTACATTTGGTAAATCAGCAGTAAAATTGGAAGCTCGAATTTATTACAGGAGCCTTATGCATTGGGCAGCATCTCGTTTCTGCTAGCTTAATTTTTAGACAAACCCAGAGCCTGTGGGAAGCATACTTATCTTTTACAAAGTTATGTTTTTCATAGTGAGTCTAGAGAAATATAGTAACAAATTTTCATGATCTTGATTTACCATTGTGCATTCATTCTTGATCACTTACTATAAAAAATGAAAACAAGCATTAATTTGCAAGGCAAGATAATTTAACAGCATTGTAGACTTGAAAACTATATATGTAGCATCTAATTGTAATTTCATGTGTGAACCTATTATCTAAGGCATCATTAGATTTTTAAAGACAAAGCAGTGCTACAGCAAAACATTTTTAGAATGAAGATCCTTTGAAAAATGAGCCAATTATGATTTTTAAATTGAATTAGAAGAAAGTATTTTCCCTCCTTCACTAAAGTATGAATAATTTTTCTTTCAAGTATTATTCATAACCTGTTGACATCATGTTCCGGCTGGTTTGTAACCTGTGTGAAAATGGAAATCTTTCCAACAGAGGAGTTTTAGATTTTAGCAATTATTTTCAGTACCTGGTCCATGAAATCTGAGTCAAAGTATCATTCTGATCCTGTAAGCTGGGAAATCAAATTCCATTTCTTTCACTACAACAATGAATATGGAGGGATTGTTTCATTTTTTCACAATCTTTTATTTATTTATTTTGCCTTGGAATATTGAACAAATAATAATATGCATGCACCTTACTAAGAGACAAGTTTCCTCTTTAGATTTTAAATTTCATCAAGTATTATGACTGCACATTTAAAAATGCTTGCTGCTCTTCTTGCTTTCTTCCTTTCTTTCTCCCCCCTCTCATTTTTTTGAAGTAAAACATTGTTGACATTCTTTCATTGACTAGTCTCTCTGAATTACAGATTTTTGGCATTGTTGCCTCTGGTACTTTAACAGCTTTGGTTTCTCCTTTTTAAAAAAAATTACTTATTTACTTAAGAGAAAGGAAACACATGCATACCTGCTATGGTACTTGCGTAAAGGTCAGAGTTCAACTTTCCTTCTGCCACGTAGGCTTCAAGAGATGGAACTTACTTAGGTCACTAGGTTGGTAAGCAAGATGCCCTTATTCACTGAGCTATTTCACAAGCCCTGTCTTCTCCCTTTGTATCAGTAGCTTTTGTTCCTGTATTTTTCCCCATTGTAGATTATTTGCTTCCTGAAAACCCACACTGTTTCTTTGGTTTACTTTTGTAGCTCTCATAGTGTTGATGCATATATAAGAGTTCAGTAAATGCTGACTCTAGCTACTTGGAATTAAACTATTTTTATCCCCCTGTAAATTCAAATGTCAATGCTGCAATGTGTGAGTCTAATATGCAACTTTTTCTTACAGATTTAACAACTGTATATAATATCTTCAGGAATTTGCATATAATAAATACTAATATCACACTTTTTATGAATTCCTAAGATTTTCAAATATTCTCAAACTAATATTTTTTTAATATTCTGAAAGGCACACCAAAGTTGCAGAATTGCAAGACAGTGGGATTCAGTTGCTGCCCTTGTGTCTGGTCATTCTTTTTGACTCCACATGAGTTGGTAAATATGAGTGACAGTTGCAGTTTCTCAGACTTCCATTCCCTCTGAAATCATGGACCCCATTTAGAAAAAATTAAAGCTTTTTATCCAAGAGAAATGTTTACGTTTGCAATCAGGAAGCAGAGAATCCATTTCTCTCTCTCCAGTTTTATCCATTCCTGTGTACACATACCTTCTCCTGTTCTGCATTAGGAAAAAGAGCCATAGGAATTCAGAATTTGAGGAACCTGAGAGTTCAGTTGATCAGAAATTACAATCTCTAATGCTCCTAGGGACTGGCAGCTCCAAGTGAAATATGCTTGTTGAGACTGATTTCTTAGACAACACAGTAACTCCAGGGGATAATGAAGACTCAGCTTCTGTTGATTTTTTTCTGCCACTGGAGAATATGGTCCAACTCTGCTAATTTTGCATAGAGAAGCCAGAAATGGATTTTTTAAGTGAACAGTTCAGTTTCAAAATATTGGTGAGTTACAAACACACTAAATTGCCTGTGAGTCTTCAGACTCAAAACTAGCCAATGTGCTAATTTAGCCAAAGCTATAGTTAGACCAAATTCTTGTTTTACAGATAAGGAGATTAAAGTCCAACAGTTTGTTCATGACGACCCTGTACCTTAGAGTGACGTCGCAGTGCTTCAATCATAGATGTTGATGATTTGAAGTTGTTGTCCCTTTAACAAAGCAGGTGGATGGTTGAAGCAGGTTTATGAGACCAGAGTTTAAGGAAATCGCTGAACTCTTTTGGTCGCAAGATAATGAAGGGACTTATATTTGTGTATCAAGATGTAGCAATAAAATTTTCTTTGTAGGTTTTTTTAATAAGGTTTGATAATAATGTTGAATTAATGTTAGCTGCCTTTGCTTTAAAACACCATGTTTTGGGCTGGAGAGATGGCTCATGGATTAAGACTCTTGCCTTATAAGTAGAAAGTCCTGAGTTCAGATCCCAGGTCCCATGTAAAAATGCCAGACAGAAACAGACAAGGCCTACACTTCTGATCTTGGTGGGTACAGAGCCTGGGAAATCTCAGAGCAAAGCAAAGAAGAGGTAGAAGCAATCCAGGATGGTTCCAAATTAAATAAATAAATAAACAAACAAGCGTTTAAAAAAATACCATGTTTTCAATACTCAGTGACCAACCTGACAGAACATGTAGAATTCCAGTGACAGAAGTGGAATTTCTAAATGTTAGGGATGTATGAATAGAACTTTAAAATTTTAATGTTTTATTTTCAGGACAAATACTAATTGTAAACTACGTGAGATACTCATCTGCAGTACCAAGATTAGACCAAGAAAAACAGGATGAATCCTCTCAAACTGTCAGTCCTGCAGATTTGGAAGAACTGCTTTTGAGAAAAATGCCAGTTTTCTCTGTCATACCCAATAATCCCTCCTTGATAGTGTTGATCCCAGGGGGGAGGTCTCAGTGTTCATTGCTTTAAGGCCCCCAATTGCCATGGTAGAGAATCAAAATTGGTTCTAGAAATACAACTCATAGACTCAGAGACCTCATCTTCTATTTCTCTTGTTATTCGCTTTGATAACTAATATTTTAGCCCTCAAAACAGCAAAATTCTTATTATTCTTATCTGTGAAGTCACTTGCCATACTTGCTTTTCCAAGGAAGATGAGCTTCGGGGGTTTTATGGTAATTTTCTGCCCTAATATTTAAAGATTTGTCAATTATCATTGCAAGGAAGAAAAAAATTATTGCCATGTAGGTCTGCTTACATTTAAGCTCTGAGCAATTTCTTGATTTACATTTAATCTCCTGCATATCTTTAAATAGAGTTTTATCCAGCTAAAAGTAATTATAAATATAGATATTTTAGTGCTTGACCTCAAAAATATTTGTCTGGTGAGGATAAAACTTTAAATTAATATTTGTGAAAATATATTGTGGTGAAATAGGTTTCTGCAGTTTACAAACAATTACAGAGACACTCACATGCATGTGTAAACACACACACACACATGTACACAAAGGATTTACTGGTCTAGGATGCATTGCTCTAAAACAAACTTAAAAATTGGCTTATTCCAAGACTATAAAGTTTATGCCATTCCACACTAAGAGGATATATGTATTAGATGATCTATCTATTTTAGAGGATCATGTAATAAGGCTTTTTTTTATAAAAGAACTTCTGAAAATTTGTTTAACATAAGACCTGGAAAGCCACAGGCTTTCAAATACCATATTGATCTTGAATTCCTGTTCATTCACTCACACAGCTGGATGACCACAGGCAAGCTACTTGATTTCTTGAGTAGAAATTGGAGAAATTGCAGAAGATTGCTCTTAGATTAAAAAAGATTAATTATTAAAGACGTTAGAATCACCAAATCTGAATTCACTCCCTGCTCTCATGGTACAGTTGCTTCTGACTACCCTGTAGCTCACACTGAATGTGTTTTTGTATAACTCCAATAAGGCTTCACACGTGTGTCTTGTTCTTACTCCATCTCATTATTTACTACACACATTACTCTGTAGTGACACCATCCATATGACTTAGTAGGGTACTGTTCCTTGTTAACTCTTCACTGGGCCATCATTTGCCATTGAATATTTGGGTTATTCCTAAATTCTCCCTTTCATAAGCAGATTCATGTAAACAGTTTGGAATAAATTACTTGTTTGCTTTTAGAATTTTTTTAAGGAGTCTATTTCCCAAAGTGAAATTACTAAATCAGAGGTGATTAAATTATGTAGATTTTGTCATATGTAGTAAGACCAAATAATGGAAGCCATTTATAATGTGATTTACGATATATAACCCTATCTTTTTGCCCTAATATAGTTAGTTTAATAGACATATGCTGGGGCCTTTACTTTGGTTTAAAATAGTTTTATTTAACTTCCAAAATTCTGTTAATTTTCGACTATGCTCATGTGTTAACTTTATTTTTTGTATGCAAGTTGTATATTTTGCACCTTCAACATTTACTGCCTAGAATTTGCATTTCTAGAAAAGCTCTCTGGCCAACTTCATGTGTTAGGCAAATATTACTGTGCTGAATCATGGCCTCTTTAGCAAAACCAGGAAGTGTTGTCTCGTAACACCAGTCTATCCTCTTCCTTTTCACTATCTGCCCTCCATCACTCTCCCCTCTGAAGTTTATAGAACTTAATGCATCTTAAAATTTTTGATACAGTGATGAAGAGATGACTCAGGGATAAGCCTCTGTCTCGAAAAAAAAAGGGGGGGGGGCTAAGTTTAGATCCCAGATCCCATGTAAAAATGTCAGGGGGAAATGGTGGCAACCTGAACTTTTGTTCCTGGGAGGCAGAGCCTAGGAAACTCCAGGACTTCCACAGGGATACAGTGCTCTCTGATTGATACACATGGATGGACAGACAGACAGACACAGACACATCTTCAAGTCCCACCCCCTGTGACATCTCTTCTTCCAGCAAGACTCCACCTACTAAAGGTACCATGACTTTTTCAAGCATTAGCTGCTAATGGTACGAACACATTAGACTGTAGGGGACAACTCACATTCAAACCATAACCTTGGAGAACTTTATCAATGTTTTATTATTTATTTTCTAATATTCAACAATTATTTGAAATTGCTAAGTCCAAGAATTACACTAAATACATACATATGTGAGCATACATATGTAATAATAAATATCTTTCTAAAAGAGCTCTGAAAGATGGAGGGAGTGCTAATCTCATAATCATAAAGAAGAATTTGAGGATTATGAAGGTTACAGAGCAGTTACATAATAAAGTCAAGTCTGGAATTAATAGGACTCTGCACCTGGAATATATACTCTTTTTTACTACATCTTATTAGATATTTGAAGGATGAATGATGAATGGGCTTCCTTGAACCTCAGGAATGTAATCTAGGTAGAAAGGCTGACATTAATTAACTCATCATAAATATATTAGAAAACAAATAGCAAAATGCTCTCTAGAAATACAGGATATTAGAAAAAATGAAATAAAGAAAAGATAAAATATGATATTACTCTAAATTGGGTACTTTATCCCAAGAAAACCCTAATTCTCACAGTTAGGAGACCAGAAGTCTGAGCTCAAGGCCTCTAGCAGATTCAGGGCCTGGCAAGTGCTGCCTTCCTTACACGGGTGCCTTTTTCCAGTGCCTTTAAAAGGCATCAAGCCCATTTGTAAAGCTTCAGACCTCAGAACAAAATGATCTTCAATACCGATAGTTTGTACTTCCGGACTTCAACACACAAATTCGGGGGATGGGCTGCACATTCAAACAGGAATACTGGGCAAAACAGAAAATTCTAAAGATTTGAGATGCATTCTGAGTGTAAGCAAGCATTAAATTGATGGAGGTAATGGAGAAGACTTTGGTGAATAAATGAAACATTAACAGATAGGAAGAAAGCTCTGAGGCCAAAGAAAACATGGTATGGAGTGAAAAAACTGATCAAGGATTTCTTTTTTTATTATTATTTATTCAATTGTGCGTACGTGTGTGTGTGTGTGTGTGTGTGTGTGTGTGTGTGTGTGTGTGTGTGTCTGTGTAGAACCACGGACGAATTTGGGAACCACCATGGACGCCTCCACCTCCTTGTTTGCTCTGCCCCGGGATTCATAGACTCCACCCTACCAGGACCAGAAACGCAAGCCAGCCCCGCTTCTGCCCAGCGTCTATATGTGGGGTCTAGGATCGGAACTCAGGACACTCTGCCTGCAAGACAGAGGCTTAACCTCTGAGCCACTTCTCCAGCCCCTGATCAAGGATTTCTTGCAGAAGGGGGCAAGACTTTGGACAAGTCACTATCTTTTTGAAGCCAAACATCTAAACAGAAATTTCCAAGTTTTCAGCAGAGGAAAGAAAAATGGATGGCTATTGGAAAATGAGAGAAGGTTACATAATTACCAAGTTAGGATAAGATTAGAATTTCAGCAAACTAACTGAGTCATGAGGACTCAGGACAGACTCGAAGATTTTGATGCAGCTAGGTAGAAAGAAAACACCTAGTTCAGCGAGTTTTGAAAAGAAATCTCATTTTTCACAGAAGTCAACAAAGGTGATCCACAACAAATCAACAGAATAGACACATCGCAAAACCATTACTTGAGAATCACAAGTTATGTCACTTCCATGTGAGAAATTACATGAAAATATCATGGCTGAAAGTGCTAAAAGATGGATGCACATGTTTGATACCAACCACTCAAAATTTCTATTTTTATGGAAATTGGCAGTCAGGAAAAAAGAAACATGATAAAAGGAGAGGTGATTAATATGCATGCACAAAGATTTGGCTCCTGATAAGCACCCATATGATAGCATCAGGTCTACTCAGCACATTAGTGAGATTTGGCAAGAGTCATGATTTGTCTTAGCAACCTCCCCAGGAAGTGAAGTCTGGCTGATGCAATGCCATCTCAGGAAAGGCCAAATCTGCATATTATTAACATTTTTGTTGGTGGGTTCCCAAAAATGGGTGTTCTCTAACCCAAAATGAATGTTATAATGGAAAAACTCCACTTGCTCTGGAGTGTGAAACCATCTGAGGGAAGCAGAAAATCAGACATTTCTTCAGCACAAATGGTCGGTGTCAGAACAAGTCGCCACCGGGCTCTGTTTAGCAGCTGCACATGCATGGTAAGGAGGGAGCTATCTGGCAGTGAATGTTTGTTTCTCACATTAGAATTTAAAGTGGAGGATAGAACACACTGTAATGCTTCATGGAAAGGAAGTGGGCTTTCCTCCCTTGCTCCATAACTTGAGCCTGCACCTTTAAAGCAAGAGTCAGCCGTGAGCTTTGAGCAGATGAGTAGATAAAGGTTTGGAGTTGGGTCTCCAAAACCCACATAGAGGAAGGAGAGAAGAATTCTGTAGTTGGCCTTTGACTTCCACAGGTGCACCATAGAATATGTTTACAAGCAAGACACATTCAGGCATGTCCACACACATGTACACACAATACACACCCGCCTATAACTAAATGCAAAAAAAAATTGCAAAAAGAATGCATGGAATATTGTCTGTGTTTCAAGCCTGGGTAGACTGATTCTATGAAGTGCCATTCATCCTATTTATTAGAAGATGAGAAAGATCGCTAAGCTTCCTTATGATATCTATGGGTTAACTGTTGTGGGTATCACAACAGTTTGGAAATATCTATTTGCCATGTAGATACAAAAAAGGAAACCAAGGCTTTTGTAGGTCAGGCAAATGAAACCGTATTTTAAAGTAATGAGTGTAGAGATTATTAGCAAAACTAAATCATACCAGAAATATCATCATGAAATGGGAGTGAAAAGTTTGACTCTTGAAATTTTTATTCTTGCCAGGACTTGGAAAAGATCTGTAATCTCAGCTTCTTGGGAGGCTGAAGAAGGAGGATCATAAGTTTAAAGTATGCCTAGCTTGCAGAGCAAGGTCAAGGCCATCCTAGATAGCTAGGTGAGACTCTATCACAAAATAAAATTAATAAATCAACTAATTAATTAAAATTTTAAAATGGCACTGGAGCTTAATGGTAGGCCCCTTCCTGACATATTCAAGACCCTAGATTCAATTTTTTAATATTGAAAAAAATTTATTTGCTCAGGTATAAATGCCCACTCATGTAATTATGTGCTTGGTCTTAACGCTTCTGAAGATCTGAGATTAGCGACAGAGTGAGACCCTTCAGTATGATCTTCTGGAATCAAAATTGTAATGTCGAAAAAGAAAAAAATTACAAAGGGTTGTGATATTTACTTTAGGAAAAAATGGAGAAGACAGACAAACTTTAGATGTAATATTGCATATGCAAGATTATATAATACACAGTTATTTATGTTCCTTCTAAAGAATGTGATTCCATGCATTTATGCTGTCTTTTATTCGTAGATTCAAGTGAATTTGTGTTCAGACCTTGACATCTTCCTTTAAATAAAAGTAACAGTAACTTTTTGGTAGAACTATTTTTCAATTTAAATAAAATACTATAGATAATGGGGTTAGATAATTTCTAGTAGAAAGTTTTCTGGCTGGTATGAAGAACTTATTGCTACCCTAAATTCTACATACACTAAGAAGGGTATAGACACAGAGAAATAATATCAATCTCATTACTCATATAAAATAAAGTGTAAATTGCCTATAAAATGAGCTTCTTTTTTTTTAATTTTTTTTATTATTATTTATTCAACTGTGTGCATGTGCGCGCGCGTGTGTGTGTCTGTATGTGTGTGTGTGTCTGTGTATGTGTAGAACCATGGACGAATTCGCGAACCACCATGGACGCCTCCACCTCCTTCTGCCCGGGGATTCACAAGCTCCGCCCTACCAGGACCAGAAGCGCAGGCTGCCCCCCCGCTTCCGCCTGGCGTCTATACGTGGGATCTGGGATCCGAACTCAGGACCTTCCGCCTGCAAGGCGGAGGCTTAACCCCTGAGCCACCTCTCCAGCCCAAAATGAGCTTCTTGAGAGGAAAAGAAAGATAAAATTTAAATAAGTTCCATCCAAAACTATATTAACATATAATTTTTATCAATATCAGGTCCAAAATTCTACCTCATGTCTTTTAAGATTAAAAAGCTTGGACCCATGCCAGAAAGGTGGCTCAGGGATTAAACCTCTGCCTTGCAAGAGAAGGTCCTGAGTTCAGATCTCAGGTCTGGCATAAAAATGCCAGGAAGAAATGGCAGTGGTCACTGTACTTTGATCCTACAAAGTGGAGCCTGAGAGATTCCAGAGCAAAGCAAAGAGGAGGTAGAGAAATCCGGGGTGATTCTCAGTCACCCCTGGGCTTCCACAGGCACACATAGTGTCCTCTGATACACACACACACAGATAGAAACACACACAATATAATATTATATATATTACATATATAATACACATAATATATAAATAATATTATATATATTACATATATAATATACATAATATATAAATAATAAATAAATAAATAAATCTTAAAAATAATAAATAAATAAATAAATCTTAAAAAAAAACTTGAGCCCAACTTCCAGTTCCAGATAGGATCAAGTAGTTTTGGAGGTATGATTTCTTTGCCATTAACTAGAAGGAAAAAAAAGTTACTGTAAAGTCTAAAGAAACTAAAGAATCACAAAAGAACAGTTTTAGATTGAAGAAGGCATTAGATGACAAAGTCACTGAGTAGTTTTCAAAGCCAATGTAAGCAACCACAAATTTAAGTGACATGACCATCACAAACAACGTAAGAGCAAAACCAAAACCAAGTCCGACCAAAAGTAGTAAAATCCTCCAAAATCAAAACCTTTAACTCTTGGAAATCACAGTAACAACACTT
The DNA here is from genome assembly GCA_023101885.1 of Typhlomys cinereus. Taxonomy (NCBI): domain Eukaryota; kingdom Metazoa; phylum Chordata; class Mammalia; order Rodentia; family Platacanthomyidae; genus Typhlomys; species Typhlomys cinereus. The sequence continues at coordinate 3,007,562 of JALPQD010000176.1, read as the reverse complement.
ATACATGCACACCTACATGTAAAGCCCCCACGCCCCAATATGAGCACAAGAGCAGAGGTAAAACATAGGTGTAATAGGATAGCAATAAATGAAAAGCTCACTCAGAATCAATCTATCATTAAATCTCCTCAACAGAAACATGAATGCAAGTTCTTCAATCAACAGTAAATGACATTATGGAATCATATACAAAGAACAAAAAAAAAGAGAGAAGTATAATTTATATATCTATAGTGGCTCTAAGGTGATATACCACTTCTTAAGCTATTACTGCCCAATGGGATTTAGCGCATGCCAGATTAAATGACAACAATGAAACTAAAGCCTGGAGAAGGAAGCAGTTTTAATACTTGAGGGGGAACTACAGTGGAATTAGCTTATTTTAGGTCCCAATAAGTGTATCTGTAGAGTAACCTATATTTAAGAGGTAAAAATTGAGCAAACAGTAAGCAACTAAAACAAAACTGAAAACAGACTAATTAAAATACTTGAATAATCCAAAATTACACAAGAATAGAAAAGAGAACACAATACATATACAAGATATGCTCACACAAAACACACATGATACACATACACATGCACATACATACAAATTGAAACCAAGATGCTAGATATAAACTCATTCATGTTAGGATGTGGGGATATGGAGTAGTCAATGTGAAGGTCACTGAGGATGGATCCAGCTTCTGTTTATCTGAGTTCTATCTCTGGCCGGGATGGAGGCATGATATTTAATTCTGCCTAGAAGATTAGAAGCTGCTTCCTATGTACTCCTTTCCATGAGTTAATCCATCTGAGCAGGAGTCTAGCTGTAGCAAAACTGACTCCCTGAAGTCAAGTGAGGCAGATGGCAGCCACCATTATCCTTTACTTCTTCCTGGAAGTCCTTCCCATGCTGAAGACACTTGCAGGTGTTTACAGAGCTTCACACCACAAAGCACTTCGAAACCTGCCAACGATTTTAATTTTAAATCAAAATAAGAAACTCCAATAATGATACCAATAATGGTATCAGTGATCACATTAAATATAAATGGCTCAAATTTAATTACATTAAAACTTTTTTTATTCAATTGAGCATGTGTGTGTGTGTGTGTGTGTGTGTGTGTGTATGAGTGGGTGTGTAGAACCACGGGTGGATTCAGGAACCACCATGGACCGCCTCCACCTCCTCCTTGTTTACTCTGCCCTTGGATTCACAGGCTCGGTCTACCAGGACCAGAAACACAGGCCGCCCCCGCTTCTGCCTGGTGTCTATACGTGGGGTCTAGGATCCGAACTCAGGACCTTCCGCCTGCAAGGCAGAGGTTTAACCCCTGAGCGACTCTCCAAATCTTTCCCAGAAGCTTAAGCATGATTTCTCTGATACTCAAGGCTTCTGTCCCCTCCACCCACCCCCCTCTCTTTCTGTAGGTGGTTACTGCCTAACTCCATGCCTAATTAAAGTCATACTTTCTCTTTCTCTCCTCTGTCTTCTTCCCCCTGGTTGCTGCTGGGATTTACAGGTCTTTTGCGCTTGTGTCTTTTCTTTCAAAGTATAATAAAATAGTTCTCAAGTTTCTTTCCAAATCTGTTTTTTATTATTAACAAATCTAAGAATCCAAACAAGAATCCTCAAATTTCCCAATAATAGCATAACTAATCACACTAAGTACAAATGGTTGAAATACAATTATATTAACTAGGAATGGTTTAAATACTCCATGGTCATACACATCACCAAGCTTCTAGTATATAAATAATACAGGACCAGACTTCACTTAGATTTGGTTTTTGTTCCCATAAAGAGCTATTGCCCAAGGTTTAGCTGTTAACAATACCCATATGGTTGACTCTAAGGAGGATACATTTATATCGTGACTTACTAGAATCTATTCTACTTTTGTTCCTTCCTTCTTATAGGCAAAGAAAAATTCTTCCACTTCCAAATCTTAAATCTACTCTCACATCATTTCTTCTTCTTAGGGAGAATGGTTCCTTATGAAAACAAAGGAAAACAGCAACACAATCCCTCAGTTGATTTAAAATGGAATTGATTTTGTGCTTGAAACATTGCACAATTAACTTCTGTTACTACACTGTTAGAATTACATCACAGAAATTAAAAGTATCCTTCTACTCCAATCTAATTATAATTCGCAAATTGACTTTCTTTAGGCAAATATCCATAATTTACTAGATAGACTCTTTAATCAAATTTCAGTGTTTCTTTAAGTCATTGACAAAAAATCAGATGCTTGACAAGGTACTGCACTGGTAAAACAGATAGTCATACATGGCTGCTGGTGGTCCGTACGTATGGTGGAAACTCTAACAAAGACATTCAGTAAGTTCTAACAAATTTGGACATAAGTGTACTCTTTGGGCTGCTTTATCTCACCAGTTTAAAAAGTGTGAAAGAAAAGAGAAAATGAGATTTCTTTCATTTTGTTTAGGAATTTTTAGCACGGAATAAGTAAAAACCAAAGGAAAAACAACTTCTACATTTCTAGTTATTAAATGCACAGGGAAAGCTATGACTAGTGTCATGTTAGGCACAGGTGTCAACTGACAGTTGAGAGTTTGAGCTCCAGGCACATTTATAGAGAATTCATGGGTTGAGTTAAGCCCAGAGCAAACCTGCAAGAGATTGTCTAGCTGATGAGGAAGGCCCAGTCCATGGTGGGTGGGACTAGGCCCTGAACAGTTGAATAAAATACTGAGATCTAGTTGAGTAAGTGCTCATCTTTCTGTTCCCTTGGCTAGACATGCTGATTTGGCAAGAAAGGATTGTCCATCTCTCAGCTGTTATGTGGTGATAGTGTGGCCAGTTTCCTCAGCCCTGGTGTTGGTGTGTGCTCTTCTGTCAAGCCGGACTGAGAGCTTGTAACCAGGAATCGTAAAACAGAATAAACCCTTGTTTCCTTAAGCCATTTGATGGTCATTTATCAGCAACATACAGGGGAACTGCAACAACTAGCTTATTATCAATTTTCAGTTATAAGTAAAATAATATGATTATATAAATATTCAAAAATTAACCTGTAAAGACAGAAGTCCATATAACCTAGGAAAGAAAGTGCCTATAGGTGACCAAAACTCTAAAGGTATCAGAGGAATGTCAAATGACATTTTGCTGATTGAAGAAAAATCAGCAAAATCAAGATCACAAAAAAGGTAAAGAACAAATTATGTGAGTTCATCAGCAAATGCTTTGGGACAGGGAAGAGAAGGAAGGGAATGGCTAGAGCAGGAGCCCTATAGATTAAGGAGTTCTTGCACAGTACAGAGTAAGGGCCTTCCTTCCTTGGATATTGTATTAAGTTCAGCAAAGACCTGGACTAAATTCACTGGGCATTAGAGAAACATGAACATTCATTATATAGTTATTGTCAGTTATAAAAGAATAACTTTCAGTTTCCTTGCTTATTTAGATAAGAAACATGAATCAATAAAATCTGACACCCCTGTGCCTTCATGATAGAGGGGTACACAAGGCCTAAGTTACGCAAGAACAGTCACAAGCTGACATCATTGGACACAATTCTCAAGCTGTGACTGTTAAAAATCATCACGTAATAAAATGTTAAAGGATACAATGTTCTTTATAAAAATGCAGATTTCTAAGTAAAAAGAAAAAAGTCTTTAATGAAATGAGAACAGAATTTTTTTGAGGGGAGGGCTGGGGTTCCAAGTGCTTCTTGTGTAAGTTAACAAAATATGTATTTTGTGTTTTCCTAGTATATCTGTAACAAAATATTTTATGCTTATACAATTGTAGTTGGCATGTGTTTTCCACAATTTTAAGTTGTGTTTCTTCCTTCACAACTAAACAATGACTTCCTTATAATTTTTCTAATGTCACACATTTATCATGAAAAACTTCAGATATGTTGACTTCATTTATTCTTCAACCCACAAAATTCTTTTTTAGCGAAGTTGAGAAACAAAAGTAGCATGATGAAGTATTTTAAAGTTAACCACATATGCCACTTAAAGTTCAATGGTTACTTGTTGAGGTTAGATGAGAAAACCATCACATAATATACTATACTTATTTTAAGATCTTGAATCAAATTATTATTCTGTAAATGAATTGTTCAACTGCAAATGATCTTAACCAGGGAACAGTTAATAACAATTAATTGAGTGTGATGCTTCCAGCCTGCAATCCCAGCCTGGACTATAATGAGATCCAATCTTAAACAAAAAGGAAAAAAAAATGAAAAAGACTGGCAATAATATTCACCACATACCACCTGCTGTGACGAGATCAGAACTTAAGCTTCTTGTTATTTTTGATTACAACTGAAAAGAAAAAGAAACATTAGCAAGACTTCAGAAGTAAGTGGATGTATGTATGTCACATGACAAAGGAAGGCTTCACCCAGCATTTGATTATGTTACTCACAGCCACAATTTGTGAAGCTTCCTCCACTTTAGCTAGGTGATCATTTTGTAGAGACCACATCTATAGTTTTCACTCACTGACCTACATCCCTAATAACTTCCAGGCGGTAACAATGCCTGAGACTATGAAATCTCTCAACCCCACCCAGTCTTTCCCCTTCTGGTGGTCTCTGGTCTCTCTATCCATACCGGCTTCTCTCTCCACACCCATCCTGCCATCATGGCCGCTTTCCCTGACCTTGAACTATCTCTTCTGTCCTAATACTATTCCACCTTAAGTTTAAACTATGGCTCCCTTGGCCATCAGACCCCCAACTCTGAATAAACTCCTCTTTCTTAAGTTTCTCTTTTGTGTCAGTTTCTCTTTATTCATAAATCTCCACGGGACTCCCACATAAGCTCAGTTATTCCCTTCCCTTCCCTCCTGACCTGGCAGATCCCCCAGCCATGCAGGGGAGCAAGCAGTGGAGTTGGGATAAAGAGCATCTACCCAGATGGTGCCGCTTTCACTTTAAGGAACAGGAGATCCAAGTTACTCCTTGAAATGTTGTAACACATAAAACTACTTCCTGATGCATCAACAGCACTTTGTAAAACAGCATTAAAATTCTTCATTTTTTATGGCCATTTTGGTAGTTGTGAAGGAGAAAATTCCCCTGAAAAATGCTTGCTTGTTTGTCAAGACGCTGACTGGCCACCACCGCAAATACTTGAATTCCACGGGAAACTTTGGCGAGATGGTGCATTACTATGCAGCTGTGGGAAGGTATTTCTTGGTCTTGTTGTTATTCGGCTCCTCTGGTTGTAATGTACAACTGTAGATGCCATTTAGTTCTTTCCTATACGAATAAAAAAAACAACATTTAAATATATTATTTATAAAATAGCATTCTCACAGATATCCTTATTTCTAGGTTTTATTTTCCTTCCAGGAGGCTTTTTTTTTAATTCAATTTTGTGTGTGTGTGCATATGGTATGTGCGCACGTGTGTGTGTGTGTGTGTGTGTGTGTGTGTGTGTAGAACCACGGACGAATTCGGGAACCACCATGGACGCCTCCACCTCCTTCTTGTTTTTCTGCCCTGGGATTCTCAAGCTCCGCCCTACCAGGACCGGAAACGCAGGCCGCCCCCAGCTTCCGCCTGGCGTCTATACGTGGGATCTGGGATCCGAACTCAGGACCTTCCGCCTGCAAGGCAGAGGCTTAACTCCTGAGCCACCTGTCCAGCCCCCAGGAGGCTTTTTTAAATAAAAAATTTTAGAAATTCTTAGAAGAATTGTGCTTATCTTCATTTTTGTCTTTCATATACCTAGGCTTAAATACATAGGCTTACAATTTTTTTGTTATGGTCAATATAAATTTGTAATAATTATTTGCTGAAAAAGAAACGGTGCTTGCCTGCCGGCAGTAGTCTCTAGGAGAAATGCTTCCCCTGTGTGATGACTGAGCTCGTATCAAGTCATAAAATGACGAAGCATCTTTCATTTCTGTCACTCACTGTAGGATGACTACAGGCAGAATGGATTGTCCTGTAGAATCATCGTAAAGATTTACACAAATTGTTCCTTTCTTTCAGAGTGCTGGTACTTTCCACAGTGTTGCATACTGTCATTAAATTCTCCACCCTCGCTATTACAGCTTCCATTACCACCCACATGGCACTGTGACTTTATCCATGGGTGGCAGATGTTATCACCATATGTCATGCGATCAATTTCCCATTCAAGGGTAATGCAATGTTTGGGGGAAAGCCAACTCACACTTTAGTCAAGGCTGTCTCGGTAGTCTTCACCAGCTGTAAATGCAAGCATCCTTTCAACTTCTTGGCTCTGATATTTAACCAAAAACTCAGCAGGGACCATTGAGATGCTTCGCATGTTTCCACCTTAGTTGGGCACTCTTTCTCACTGTCACCGGCCAAATCGCTTCCTATTAACGAGACTGGCATTATTTTGTGTTCTTTCTACTTTTATCAGTCATGGAATACTCTGGACAGAGAATCATAAAGTGGATGAAAAGCAGCAGAAAGCATTGGTCTTAGGTCTGGTTCTAGACACGATATTTTACCTCCCGGTTTTTGGAAGTTAGAATTACTCATAAATGTTTGAAATTTTTTTTCTGAATAGCTAACCGGAACAGCAAAGTTAAGATAAGAGTAGCTGCATGATTTCAATCTGTGTCCTCTCTTCTCCCCTATACTCTCCTCCACTTTTTCTTCTTTTAATTTTTTTTTCTTCCTTTCAACAATTCCACACCGACCTTGCTATGAATTTATTTCTTTCCACATAATTGAACATCTTTTCCTTGTTAAATGTTTTTGAACATTAAATAACATGTAATTCTTCCAAGATTTCCCAAATCTGGATAAACCTCAGATTACTTCGAGTCTAAATCTCTGTGTTTCCTACATCTACATCAGATGATGAGGATGTGGAATGTTTGAGAGGAGAAGTAGAGACAACTGCCTGCTTCCATTGTTCATGAAATGATCTCCCTATCAGGCACTCAAACCGCCTATAAGTTAGTAAATTTGTTTACATTATCTCTATGTGTTAATGTTTTAAAGTCTTAAACAATGTATGCTCTCCATTTTTATCCAACCAGTTTTAAGCAATGAAAATCTCATGATCAATTTATTCTAAATGTTTTAATCCCAATGGGTTGACTCGATATTCTTCAGATACGTTGAAGCTAATGCATGTCACTCTGCTCTGACGACCTGTAATTATGGTAGTGCTTCAAGAACTGACAATCTGATTTTTTTAAATACATTCAGAAACTTGTTGAAAATACTAACTACCCTTTTCTGAGTTAACTATTGATGTTTAAGTATGTTACTGCTTAAATTGTTTAATTATAAATTGTTTTATATCTATTGCTAATAAATAGATTGTGTATGACTTTCTTGTTCATTAACAGTAACTTGTAAAGTCATCTTCTTCTTTTTTAATTTGTTGTTCTTGTTCTTTGGGTTTTTTTTTATTAAAAATTTAATTATACATTTAAAATTTTTTTACCAGTTCCCTCCCTCCCCCCTCCTCCCCCCGAACCCCCTCCTCTCCCTCCCCATCCCCCAGTGTCCTCCCCCCCAATTCCCAGAGGGTCCTTTATTGTGTACGCCTAACTCTCCACTGGGTCCTCCTCTCCGATGACATAAAAGGACCCAGTGGCATTTCCATAAGCCCTTTCTCTTGTTCCCCTTAAGCATAGGATCACTACTATGGCTGTCAATCCCTTGCCTCCAGGGGTCTCGGTGCCCTTAACCAGTGCGCTGGACATTGCGCAGGGCATGCAAAGTCCCATTATGATTGCTTTGGCCCCAACTATTGTTGAGAATCTTGCAAATCGTTGCTCCTCCCATCCTTTTGCTCTTACAATCTTACCGCCCCCTCTTCCGCAAATGTCCCTGAGCTCCAGGATGGGGAGAGATTAGGCTGGCCTAGTTCTAGGTGATTGATATAGAGTCTCTGAAGTTCTGGATTGTGGTTGGTTGATTTTCTTTTGCAGTTTTGCTGCTCCTGCAATGCCCTTCACTCCATTCTGCTGGGCACTGTATGTCACCCCCTGGCCAGAGACAAAAGCTGTTAAACTGGAGTCTTGTTATAATAGCACATTCAAGGGTAGATGTAATAAGAGTAGGAAACCTCAGTGAGGGAGGGGTCCATCACCCATTTGCAAAATGATTACTTTTTATCTGCTAGACTATATGCCCCCCCTTCTGGTGAAATCAGGAAAGAACGTCTGTGAACTTAACCAGGTTTCTCATTACTTACTTGCAGACCTTGATGGAGGCCTATTTTCTCTGCTGTAACATGGTCCCCTCTCCCCTTGTTTCTGGTTTGGCCCTCCTACTCCATCTCTCTTGTTCATAATCCTTGCAATTACTGTGTTACATAGGTTTACTTTTAAGTGTCTCAATGTGGGCTGGGTGAGTTTGGTACTAGGAGCCACCTATTAAGGAGTACATACGGCGCTTAATTTTCTGGGTTTGGGATACTTCACTTAATATAATTCTTTCTAATGACATCCATTTCCCAGCAAATTCCAGTAATTCATCATTTTTGATGGCTGAGTAGTACTCCATTGTATAGATGTACCACAGTTTCCTTATCCACTCGTCAACTGTTGGACATTTAGGTTGATTCCATGACTTTGCTATTGTAAACAGTGTTCTTTGGGTTTTGAGATAGGGTCTTATTGTGTATGTCCCAGGATGGCTTGGCACTCACAATGTTGACCAAGAGGACCTCAAATTCAAAATCATCCTGCCTCAACCTCTTGAGTTCAGGAACTACAAATATGCATTAGCAGCTCTACTCATGCTAACATCGGTTCCTGATCACTGCTGTAGTCCATGCTAAGGCCCTTAATTCTGTCTTGGCTTGTATCTATCTCCAGGACAACAAGCATATTTGCTGTTTCGTGTGCATTCATACGCATCATCTAAATCTACATCTCTGTGTTATATAGATGTGTAATATTAGATATGTTCACCATTTAAAATATGTAAGCTTCATAAAATCCAATATTCAGCCATGCTTGTTAAAGTATTTTAGTATCCAGAACATTGCTTTCATATCAAAATACAACAAACATTTGAATTCATACTTTTAGAAGTTCATTGCTATTTTCCTTTAGTCACTAATGAATAGGTTCTGACTAATTGGCATCAGTGTCTAAGAGGTTACATGAAATGTCTCTGAGTAACAATTACTGCTTACGATTAGTGTGGTCTTCCCATATGACAACAAACTATACTGATTTAGTGGTTCTACTAGAAATTGTGAACAACATGCAAAATATCTTGGCTACTTTGCAGATTTAACCCTGGAGTTTTTAAAGCTTGGATGGCTTCATCAAGTCATGGAATTTATTAATTCTTGCCTATTGATCAGGTTGACAGCTTTTGGGTTGGTACTTCTGTGCTTCAGCCTTAAGTCTATTTAAAGAGTTCTTTAATGACTTCCTCCGTGAAGACTGTCATGAAAAATACTTTGATGTGTTTTATTTCTGTACTCTGGGATGTTATGAGACCAGAGACTTTAAATAGTTACACTGCTCTTTCCGCTTACTCTCATGTATTCAAAGGCCTTTTATCTTTGGTAGTTTGGTTTTGTGCAAGAATCTTCGTACTTCTGAACTACATAATCATGAATGCACCTGGATCATTGTTCTCCAAAAACTTCAATCCTATCACCTCACAAGTTTTCGAATTTTTAAAATAAAAGATTGAATTTTGAAAATGTAAGATCTCCACTTGGGTCAGTTTGGAGTAGAAACTTGTATTTAATTATTTGATCTGTGCCAAGTCTCATCAGTTCCTTATTCATCATTTAAAGTGTCTAAAAATCTTACTTCTACAGCTCAAAGATAAAATTTTTGCCTGGTTATTGCATGAAATATGCAAATGTCTTCTTATGACAGCCTGGTATAATTGTGAACTTGGACTTCAATATTGGCAATCCTTTACTTTTGGAAGTTACTTCTATTTTCTGACTTTTAAATTATGCCTCCTTTGTTAAGAGAGAGTTGAAATTACCTAGACATTTGAGTGTGTTACATTTCCTTCTGGCAAGCCAGGCAGCATGCATGTCACTGTCATCTCAAGGGTCTGCCTGTCCTTCTCTTTACGAAGCCACCATCCAGTATCAGTGCCAGCTTCATGATGATCTCCATTCGTCCGTCAAACAAGGGGTTGAAAGAAAAGGATGACAGCAGCAAGCCCATTGTATGTCTCTGTGAACTGTGCAGATAGTCTAGTGCTAGGTGTTCATTCTATGGATATGCAAAGCCTGGAACTTGTTTCCATTCCTTTATCTGTCATTTACTTTTAAAACTGCTGTGTTTTGTCTGCAGTGTCCCGACCACACTGTTGGTTATTACTCATAGTTGGCACAGAAGTAAAGGTTTACTTCAATGGCTGACAATAGTGCATTTTCACATAAAGGAACATGTGACTCACTGAGGGTCTTGTTAACATGTTGTTTACTGTAATTCTGGCTAATGCCTGAGATCCATTAGAACCATCTCCCAGGGGATGTTTGAAGCAATGTTAAGGATCAGAAGGCTCTAGATCCCACTGCATCCTTTAGAGAAGTCTACTTCTTTGGACTTTGCTATATTCCACTCTCCTGGCTCTCTTACTTGCTAACTGTTATTCCTAAGAACCTTCATTTCACTTTCTATTTATGAGAGAGAGAGAGAGAGACAGAGAGAGAGAGAGAGAGAGAGAAAGACAGAGACACAGAGACAGAGACAGAGAAAGAGAGAACACGTATGCCATGACATATGGGTGGTAATCAGAGAACAACTTTCAGAAATCATTTCTCTCCCTCTACCATCTGGATAGAGGGAATTGACCTCAGGTCACCAAGTGTGGAAGAAGACACCTTACTCACTGATTTATCTCACTCTTTTTTCCTGTTCTTTAAAGGTAAAGAAATAACAGTGTTTCGTTCTCAACCTATATCTTTTCTTCCTAGTGATTGTTCTCAAACTTGAAAACATAAAGAAAATTAGTCAGAAGAGTATTACAAAATGACACTACTAATACCAGTTTTGGAGATTTTGAGTCAATATTTACAGCATGGAGATCATTAGCTTGAATTTTAAATTCAGATATATATCTCAGCATTATATATATGTAAATATATATCAGAAATATATATGTTGAGAGATATATATCATGTGTTGTGTGTGTGTATAAAAGACAGAACTTGTATATATGTACCTATGTAGCCCAAGGGTGACTTCAGGAATCATCCTGGATTGCTCTACCTCCTTATTGTTTTGCTCTGGGTTTTCTCTTGCTCTGCCTTCCAAGTCTGGAAGTACACGTTGCTGTTCTATCTGCCTGACAGTTTTATATGGGATCTTAGATCTGAACCCAGGTCCTTTTGCTTGTGAGGCAAAAGGTTTTAACTTCTAAGCCATCTCCCCAGTCTCTGATAATGTGTCTTTTAAAAGCAAATTGTATTTGTATAGTTAAGCTCTACAAAACAGCATTATGATATACATATAGATAGTAGGAAGGTTACTAGATCAAGCCACATTCCAACATTTCATGTAGCTGGTAGGCCCAGCAATGCCACTGAAGGGGTTGTCAGCTTTAAGCAGCTGATGGGGATGAAGATATTCTAAAGAGACACTTCTGTACCTCGTTTTAGCTATCCGATTATTGAAATGATAGGTCTCAAGAAATTGGGATTCCTTCAGAAATCTCCTACTGAGGGAAGTGGAAGCCTCAACCTAGGCTAGGTAGAAGGCAAACCCTTCTCCTGGAAAGATACTTGCAGATTATCACATCACACATAAGAGAGACAGTGACTAGTAGGGTGGGACCACACCTTATGACACTGCCCATATGTGCGTAACTCTAGCCCTCTATTAAACCTTACCCTATGTCAGGAGGACTGATGGAAGCCAACGGATGATTTGTTTAACTTCCTAAAGTAGCCACATTAAATAACTCTTCCTTTTCTGCTTTTTGTCGTTTATTTGGTTCTTCCAGTTGGCCTATCAAGAATGAGGAGCAGTCAAACTTGGCTTTTAGGGGTGTGAGGTGTGGGTAAGGAAGGGATGGAGAGGACTCTGACTGTGTACATGCACTATGCGTGATACAGGGTTTCTTTCTTTGGGGCTGCTGTGTTTCATAGCCAAAGAACAAAACCAATGCACGTTGGGAGGTTGAAGCTGGAATTTTATTGACAATGAGAGAGAAGGGAAAAAACTCTTGGACGTTCCATCCAAGGGAGGCAAAGAGGAAGACATATTAAGGTGGGAAAGCATTAGAGCACAGGAGATAGTTTAAGGTCAGAGAGAACATAAGCACATGGTTAGGCGAGGATGGAACAGCCATAATGTCACCACATCGTGGCATGGGAGCAGGAAGGAGAGAGAGGTGATGCCTGGAGCCACAAGCTTAGAGTCAACTTGTTGCTAAGGAATGTCCTGGTGTTCCTAGGGAAGTGAGCTAAAGATTGGAATGGTGATGGGTGGCTCCCAAAGGACAAATCATCCCTAATTGCACTTGCTACCCGAGAGAAATTAAATTATTGCTTTCTGCCTCTGCTGCTGCCATGGCACTCTTGAAAAAGCTTGTGGCAAAAGGGGCCAAAAAAAGAAGCAGGTTCTGAAGTTCACGCTTGACTGCGCCCACCCTGTGGAAGATGGAATCATGGACACTGCCAATTTCGGGTAGTTCCTCCAGGAGAGAATCAAAGTGAATGGGGAGGCTGGGAATCTTGGTGGCGGAGAGACCATCGAAGGAGCAAGAGCAAGATTACAGTAACCTCTGAGGTGACTTTTTTCTAGAGGTATTTGAAGCATCTTACCAAAAAATATTTGAAGAATCTATATGATTGGTTACGCATAGTTGCTAACAGCAAAGAAAGTTATGAATTACGTTGCTTCCAGATGAACCAGGATGAAGAAGATGATGATTAAAACACATTGATCTGGAATATTTTGTATGAGTTCATAATAAAGTTTAGGAACAAAAAATAAAAAGCAATTAAATTATTTACATTATGTAGAGGTCCACAAATAAGGAGAAAATGGCACAGGAGTGAGAGACTTCAGAAAGAGGAGTTTATTTAGAATTGGGGTTCTGGTGGCCAAGGGAGTCATAGTGTAATAATGTAATGGGACAGCACTGGAATAGAAGAGATAACTTAAGGTCAGAGGAGGTATGGAGAGAATCACTAGGAAGAGAGGAAAGAGCAGCCAGAGAGACCAGAGAATATGGAGTACAGAAGAAGAGAGGACCTGGGTGGGAGGACTAAAATCTTTTATAGTCTCAGGTGTTCTTAGGATCTGCCTGGGAGTTACTAGGAGTGAAGACTGGAGGTGTGGTCTTTACAAAATGATTACCGACCTAAGGTGGAGGCCTTACAAAATGGTGACCATGGCTAATCTGGGGTGCAAGCTATGATCCTAAACCTGAGAACACTACCCCCTTACGTCTCTGTGTTTGCTTCCTAGTATTCAGGAAGTAAGTAATTTATCTCTCAAGTACTTCTATCCTACCACAGGCCCCAAAACAATGGGAGTCAAGCAGCTATGAATTGAAATGTCTGACACAATAAGATAAAACAAACTTTTTGCCTCTTTAAGTTGATTCATCTCAGGTATTTTGTCCCAGGATGGTAAGCTGACCAAAGTGGCATCCTATATGGCTTGAGGGGGATGTAGCTCATGTTTTACTTTCTCCCTTGCTGATTAGTGATACTGACATCTTTTTAAATGTTGTTAGTCGAGTCATTTTTATGTCTTCTTGGAAGAAGTGTCTATGCAGGTCTTTGACTATTTTTAATTGAGTTCCATGTCATTACCAAGTGGTAGTGACACTCATCCCTTCATTGTTTCATGGTATTTTAAGGTCAAGGAGGTTGTTCAGTTGAGTTCCTGTAGCAGCCACACTGATGCCCAGAGTCCACGTGGTGTAAGGAGAGAGATGATTGCAGAAAACTGTCTTCTGACTCCCACACCAGGACTGTGGCACATGCCCATTCCCCTCCCCACCGCATGCATGCACATACCATATACAAATAATATCTTAGATGCTGACCATTTTGTAAAGTCTCCACCTTAGCCAGTGGTCATGTGGTAAAGACCGCACCTCTAGTCTTCCCTGCCCTACATCCCTAGAAAAAGCTGGACGACTCATTGTTAGTACCTGAGATTATGAAAGATTATGACTCTACCCAGTGACATGGGATTTCTTTCCAGGCTCTTGAGTTCCCAGGGTCAAAGAATGACACTAAATGGAGAGGATTTAGTCAAGATTGATTAGGTGAGAAAATGAAAGAAACTTGTGACTTTTCCTTATTGGTTAGTTTTAATTTCTTTAAATCTGATTGGGCTTTTGGTCTCCTCTGTGTCTGATGGTCTATTCAGTTGGGGGCTTAACTCCTAGCTGAGCTGTTTCTTTTGAGGAACTCAACTTATCTCCATTTGAGGAGCTCTTCTTCATGTGCTTTCATAAACATAAAGGATTGAGAGAAGTTGGAGACTTTATATTTGTGGGGGATTAGAGTCAGCTCCTGCTAACTGGCTGGGTGTGTTCCTTTAGGATAATATGACATAGGATGATCTTCAAGGATCTTTCCAGCCTCGCTACTCTGTCCTAGACTGGCTAGAAAAAATTCCTATTCTAACTGCCTAATAGAAACTATTCTTTCTCTTACAGGGTTGTCTCTCTTTTGTGTGTGTGTGTGTGTGTGTGTGTGTGTGTGTGTGGTGTGTGTGTGTGTGCGTGCAAAACAGGGCACTTGAGTGTATGTGCCTGTGATGGCCCAAGGGTGACACTGGGAGTCATCTCGGATTGCTCTACCTCCTTTTTGCGTTGCTCTGGGGGTTGCCAGGCTCTGCTTTCCAGGGTCAGAAGTGAGGGCCACAGAGTCTTTACATGGGATCTGGAGTCGTCTTCTGTTGTATTCTCCACTCTCTAGTCGCTCAGGTCTCTCCACCTGTCCCTTCCTCATTTCTTCCTCCTGCTAGGCTGCCATGGCAGCTCTCTCTTTCTCAGTCCTCTTTTCTGCTCCAATGTTCTCCCAGCTTTAGGCTAAACTATGGCTCTTTTGGCCACCATGCCACCGAATCTAAATAAATTACTTATGTATCTCCTTTGTTTCGATTTCTCTTTGTTTAGGACCGCCAAGTGGGCTTACACATGTTGAAAGTTGTTCTCATTCTCTGCTCCTCCCCACACTAACACTGAAGGCTTCCACATTAGGCTCGTATTCCAAGCACCTATGAGTTCAGTTTGGTTAGAGTTTGTATCAGGTACCTCTGGTCTGAGAGACTCTGTGGATACTGACAGTTCACATCAAAATCACTTGCGGAGCTTGTTAAGCATGGTAAGTCAGGAACCTTTCAAAGGATGATTCTTCAAGTGTGGAGTGAGGCCAGATCAGATCTGCATTTTTAAAAACTTACCTTTAGTGATCGTGATGAAGATGTCTTATTCCCTCACCCACCCCATTCCTTGAAGAAAAGCTGTTTGTCCTAGGAGTTCTCAAGCCCTTCCTAGCAAGACCACAGCTCTACAGATGCCTCAGTGTGTAAAAATAAGGGATAAGGTGTCAGTCTTCATAATCTGAAGCAAAACTTCACACACCTACATGAACAACCATGCAAACTAAGGAAGATAAATGTATATGTTTTGTTGCCGGGGATGTTGCTGGGGCCTGGCAGATGCTAAACAAAAGCTCCACCAAAGAGCTAATATCCTCAGCCCCAATACATTTCTGTAGAAAGTCACCTTAGAATTCAGCCACCAGCCAGTCCCTTCCTGATCCGAAGCCCTCGAATACAGCATCCCTGAACTACCATATATCTGTTCTTTTACCTGTTAGGGTCACTTCCAGAAATACAGAATACCTGCCAGGGCTCTCCCTCCCCCTCTCTCTCTCCCTCTCCCTTTCTCTCTCTCTCTCCCTTTCCTCCTCCCTCTGTCTCTGTCTCTCCCTCTCCCTCTCCTCCCTCTGTCTGTCTCTGTCTCTGTCTCTCTTTTATCTTGATGATACATTTATGGTTTAAGAAATTGATGAACAAGGCTGAAAACTATCTCAAGTTGCCAATCCATACCTCTATGGCAGAGGTAACAGCCACAGCGTGTCTCCCCAAGGAACATGTTCCTAGGCCATCTCCACCAGAGGATGCTTTAATTAATCGTTTTTTAAAGCAAACAATCCTGGTGGTGTTTTATTTTTCTTTAATTATCTTTCTTGACGTTTTATATGAGTTTGCTTTTCAGTCCCAAAGAATTCTAATTTAGTATTTTCCTCAATTGTCCTTCCATTCATGTTATGCCTCTCGGCTCAGCAATGGAATGATTGTGTCTAGAGTTAGTAGAGTAAAATTAGAGTTCAATTAGTCACTTTGAGACTTGGCAGCCAAGTGACTGATTCCTCTTTAATCTTTAACAAGTTCTAGTATTCACAAACTGAGGCTGGCCTTTAAGGAAACCGAATGCACGTCACCATAGCTGCAGTATCTGAATATTCTAATTTCTATTCTACACGGGATGAAGCATTTTTTTTTTCCTTCTGGTCAGGCCTAAAACCAGCAGCAAACACAGTGCCACGCAGAGGGTGTAGTGTAAACAGTAAGGGATCAGCGTTTTGATTCATTTTCATTCCATCTCCTTGCGCGTGTTAGATGGACGTTCGATCTCCCTTCTCAACCTATATTTCAAATGGTACAGCTAGAAGGCAAATGGTTTTCACTGAGAGGGGGAAAGAAATCAATGGGAACTGAGAAAAGGGAGGCAATTTGCCTAGGCTTGACGAGGTGTTCTGCATTGATTTATGGTGGGTGAGGCTCTAATTAACCTTGATTTCCTAAATCCAAGGCAGCACGTTCTACTGCTGCCCACGTCACCTGGAGGCTTGGAGCAATTGGGGGAGATCTCTGTTTTCTCTGCTTGCCACTCCATATTTCTTTTTTTCCGCCGCCCGGCACTGCTCGCTGCAGGGATTTGTCCCCTGGAAGAATGGGGTGGGAGGGACCAGGCCAGCGCAGGCGGGGAGCCTGGCTGGAGGATGCCGGGAGCCCGCGCCTGTCATTGGCTGGCTGCGCTGATGGGGAGCGGAGGGCGGAGTGAGCTCGCCTCAGTGTGTCCCGACCGAGCCCAAGTACGGAGACCAGATTCCCAGGTAAGAGCCCCAAAAGGAGAGCAGAGGTGCAGCTGTCGATTCCGCGGACAGGAGGGCTCCTCAGTGCTCCCGCGAGCCGTTCTGTAGCCAGGGAAGGACTCTGCAGACGCTTCCCGAGAGCGCTCCCCTTGCACGACTTGAGGAAGCCTAGGAAGGAGCCTTGTGTTCTGTCTGCAAAACCCCTTGGCTGATTTAAAAACAAAAACCCACCGAGAAACACCGGAGGCACCGCAGATCGGGGTCCCTTCCTAGGCAGATGTTCTCGAGCGAAAGGCAGAGATAAAATGGGTCACGGTGCGTCTCTTTGTGTCTTGATCGAGGCTTGTGTTCTTGGGAATCCAGAGAAGAATGAGGAAAGCTTGGTAAATTCCACAGGTCCGGAGAAAATGGAGCCTCCTCCGAGGATACGGAGCCTAAATTCACTGCGGTGCCTTTTCATATTTACCATTCCACAAATGGCTTGTGCAAATTAGGATTATTATTTTCAGTTTGTAGTTTCTCCTAGTCCCGATTTAGAATGAATGGTCAGTGAGCCTGAAAGCCCTTTTTTTTGCTTAACTTACCCCTCTTGATGAAATCTCGCGCTTTCGAGTAGCTGCAGCATTTTTAACCCGTGAATTTTCAGCTACTGTGACTATTAAGTAACCATCTATCTGTACGTAAGGACACTCATGGACTGTTTGCATTTTCAAAGCACAGAAATCTCATTTTGAAGGCTTAAGCACTGTTGGGGAAAGTCGCTTCTCGGCAGGCAAGTGTCATTGGCAGATTCATTTATCCATCAGATTATCTATGTAAGAATTCCATCACACATGCCGGTCATAACCTGAAGGCAATATACACACATATATATATTTATCATCTCTAAAATGTTTACTAGTTGTTTATAACTCCTAACAATCGTGTTTTATTTTTCCTTGGGGAAACAGGGAAGATGTATGCAATTAATGATATAATAATAATGACACATGAAAAATTATTTATACCATTTCATTAAATCCTGTATTTTAATTCCTAAGTAGAGATCATTTCAGGGTGACAGGACCTTGCTAAATTAGCTTTTGAGAACTATTATTACAGATGGGCACTTCACGACCAATTAATACCTGTTGACTAGAAAAAAATGAAATCCCAATGATGATGTAAATAATTGGCTTATATATAATTTTACTACTTTAGAGTGGATTAAAAACTAAGAAATGATGAGATTTTAAGGAAGTAAATTGATCTTGTTTTGCATTTGATTGGGAAATAGGTTTGTCTTTGACCAAGGAGACTCAGACAAGAAATAAAATGGGAAAAGAAAAACTTCTGAAAATTGGGTTATGATTATAATTCATGAAGAATGGTTTGGAGTTTCCTAACTATACTACATGTATATAAGATCTGTGTGCACTCAAGTGTCATATTGACTGAAGCAGGTATTCTTGGATGATTTGTACTAATTCATTCCTGCATTTCAAAACCATGACATAATGCAGAAATTTTACCATGTTTCTAATTGTTGATTTTTTTTTCTGATTTTTGATTTTTTTAAAAGAAAGTAATGATTGAAATTAACCCAATGCCCTCCACAAAAGTTAAGGTGGCACTTTAAAACTGAATATTCTGCTACTGAAATGTGTTAAGGACAGTAAATCAATGCAGCTATATTTTTTGGAAATTATAAATTCAGAACAAAGCTACCTCTAGGAATGAAAGGGAATTGATGAAAATTAGAGAGCAGAGTTCCACATGGTTTTAAATTATTCCGTTTCCTTGGAAACCAGCTGCTGCAGATGCATTTTGCTTTCTTTGGCTAAAAATATCATCCTTTTAGTGATCACTAAGGGAAAGGTTCTGAATAAAAGCAGAGTGTATTGTTGTTGCTTTTATAATTTCCTTAATGGTTCACATATTTGGGACGAGCAGTAGATAAACCCTTTGTCCTTCAGCATTTCCCATCGTGTGCTGGCCGACGTCTGTATGTCTCAAAAATGAGACAACTGTGAGAGCTTCTACTGCAGCCTACAGGAGAGAGAGAGAGAGAGAAAAAAGAGAGAGAGAGAAAGAGAGAGAGAGAGAGAGAGAGAGTGAGAGTTGGATTGGAGGCAAGAAAGAGGAAAAAGCATGAAAGAAAACAGAGGTTCCTAATCCAAGTGAAGAAGGAAACAGGGCAGATGAAAGAAAGCCCTGCAAGGCTGTTCAGTAAGAGATGTCAATGCAAGAATACAATGTTTTTAAGATTTAAATGTAGGTTTCCAATGTAGATAACTGCGATGGCGTTGCCTTCTTAGTGCTGTGAGTGATTCAGTGCATGATTTTCTTTTTCTTCCTGGTGGGGCAGTGGTTAAGGCAATGAATGAAGGAATATTTTTGATACATTGTTAACTTTAACCATTAAAAAAGCTTGAGATGTATGTTCAGGACTAAATAAGTATTTTGATGTTGTTGAGTAAGAATCATTTTAAACTTAACACACAGACCACATTTTAGGATTTCTTTACCTTGGTAATTATTAGTAATTATTCTCATGCACAAAGAAAACTACACATTCCAACAAACCCAAAATATTTGTTTTGATAGTAAGGTGACTTACTTTAAATTTAATAAGAATTGTGATACATGTGTACATTTATACATTTTGAAATAGTTTGCTTTGTTTGAAATTAAACATTCATTTTACATGTTTCTTTTTCATTATAAGAAAAAAAATCACAATTACCCTGCTTTTTGCTCTAGGCAGTTTTGCAAATTAAAATATTTTCATTATGCATGCTTTCAAGACAGCCCGTCATCCCACACACCATTTTCACTCTCAGCATTTGTGGGAGGAAGAATCATAAGGCCACTTCGGCTTCGTTATTATTTTTATAATTCAAGGGAGCTTCCTCATTCTGTTTTTTCTTTACCACTTGTTTAAGTAACTTGACACGTGATCCTTTATTTTCATAATGTTAGCTTCAGTCTTAGATTTAGTGTTAGCAGTGTGGCAAATAATGTACCACGCGCTTAAACCATGTGTTAAAATATTTAATCTCTTGCCAATTCATTATGTACAGTTGAATTAACTTGGTAGTGCACTACTTTGTTTATCAAAAAGACTTAGAATGTTTTTTTCTCAATTACCACGAGCAAATTACTTTACACACAACACTCACATATAAGTACTGATGGCATTGAGCAGCACATGAACAACAAACCAGAAGAATGTTCATGCAGCTTGTGAAGACGAGTTGGAGTTACCAGTGTATTTCAAGTTCTTGAGAATAATATATTACATAGACTTATTCTTAACCACAGATAGCTTAAAAATACAGTTTATTAGTCACATCCATACAACTTACCATTTTTTTATTGTCTAAAAATAGCTTGCTAGAATCAGAGTTGTAGGTGATATTGTATGAGCCTGTCAAGTCTCAGAAAATGTACTAAGGGAAATTAATGTTTAATATCTTCCTCCACAATATAGAATAGGAATTTCACATCTGCAGTGGAAATGGGTGAGTTTGGCATATATATGATCCCACATTTCTAAAAATGGGGTTGAAATTTACATGAAATGGAAATGACTCCAGAGTAAGAAAGCTTAGGTCTAATTTCATCAAATTTACATTATGTACTTAAGGTAATCTAGGCAAATGATGAATCGTATTCATATTTGTATTACCTAACACCATAGCTCAAAAATATTATTGATCAGACATTACTCTTCATTTAATATACATTTAGTGTCAATATTTGCTGTAAAGCTTGAGCAGGACAGAAAAGGGATCTGTGCCAGGAAATGCTACTGTTCTTCAATTCCAAGCATGGATTTTACTATCAGGCTAATGAGCACATTTGGATACTTCAGAAGTTTCAATCTGTTGGGCAGGTCAGCTGTTTGGATATCAACTCTTATAATGGTCTAAATGTTTGATCTAAAAATTGTTGAATGTGGAGGCTCTGAGAAGATGGATCCAGTGTAGGTTTTCAAGCATTTAACTTGGGAAATGATCTGGATAAGTGGTCATGTTAAGTTTATGTGTGGGCAATGTAGCCGCAGACATGAGAGCAGCTTCACTCTGGATTTAATCTCATCAGCAGGATGGTGGTCAGTGACCTTGTAATATATTATGCAGGAGACCTTTTACGTTATAGATAGGGTGAGTGTAGCACAAAACATTTCAAAACAATAACAAATAAGAAATCCATCATGGATTTCTTAATTTTCTTCTGATTCAGGTGTGTATTAATTAAAAGTTACATTAATTGTTAAAGAAAAAAACCAAATATTTTTATGCAACCTTTACAAATGCTCATAGTTTTCATATACCATCACCCTAAGAACATGGGGCCGTTCTTCCCAGAGTCTTCATTATACGTAAGAAAAAAACTACACAACATCCCATTTAGGGATGGAGTGGAGGAAACAAACAAACGAACAAACATACATACATTTATTTATGTAAAATTGCAATAGCCAAAGGCTATATGTCTGTGTTAAATATCAGACATATTGCATTAAAGATTGTGAAAAAAAAGAGCGCTTTGGAGGAAGGTAAAAAAGCGTGTGTCAGATGATCTCCAATACCTGAATTTCAGAGTTGCCCAGAATCCTGCCTGTTGGATCTGCTCTTGTGCCCAGTGAGTCTGACGGGTTTGACTTCCTGTCATTGTCTCCTTGACTGCCTATAAGTCTGAGGAAAAGGTCAAAAGCATTTTAGTTTGTTTCCCAGCAAGTGCCAAAGCAGTTCCTTGCTGCCATCTTATTGGTCCATCACATTCTATTTAATGCAGGAAGGAAACAATTTCCTGTGCAGGACTCCTGAATGTATTTGCAAAGATTTGATTTATTGATTTATTAGTTTGTTAGTTTTTAATCTCCATGTTGGACTAGCAATGAGACGTTATCATTGTCATTAGTTCTCGCATAATCCTAGCTGCATGAATATAAGAAAGATTCTGGGAAAAATCATAGAAATCCTTGTTGTTTAATCAGAATTCTCTCACTGTACTTCATAAAACTCCTATTTGATTTGTTTTGAGATTGTGAAATCCTATCTGTGAGGGGTCCCAAGTAAATGTCCTATAGTGCCCACTGAGGTCACCTGAGGCGGGGTTTCAAATGGGAAGGAGCCTGAAGATGCCATTGCAATCTGATGGGACATGCGGCAAGGCAGCCCCTGCCTATCTGGCTCCTGCTGGATTCTTGGTGTGGTGGTGCAGCCGTGTCCCTGGCCTCTCTCTAGTTTTTACAGAACGATCTCAGATCTAATTGTCGATGGCAGGGGGTTTCCTTCCTCATCAAATGCATAGCACAATGTCTGGTGTGCAGTATGTGCTCCCAATTGTGTTACTGACCAAATGATGTGGTGAATCTAGTGAGACCCAGCACCTGACCTCTTCTAGCCTTCCTGTGACAGACACTCCTACACTCCTACATTCTAAGGCAGTCTTTGTCTTTCATGCACTTCTCCACTTATGCCCTTCAGTGAGACCACATCCTTGTCACACAAATGTCACAAAGCCGGACAGATTTTTCACACTGCAGACTGTCATTATACAAATTTCATTCGAGTTTTCCTATGTTTATAAGAGATTTCATCTGCTTCTGTTTTCCCATCTCACACCTCTGCTTTGTCTTACTACAATACAGTACTGCAGCCTGTCCTTCATAGCATCTGGTACGGTATCTCCAGGTTCAAACAAACACAGGTTGAAAAATTAGGGGGAAGTTTGCTTCCATTTCCTATACAATATAGTCTACTAGTTAATCACATAGCATTTACATTGTAGTTTAGAGATGATTTAAAATATATTGGAGTATGCTACTTGCAAATTCTGTGATGTTTTAATGGACTTGAACATCTGTAGATTTTTAAGATGGGAGTGATACATTGGGACCAATCACTCACAGTACTGAAGAATGACTGATATATATGCACACACTCTCATACATATAGGCATTCAGGCCATCATTGATTAATATAATCAATGAATGAATATAATTACTCTCTTAATAGATAAGTGCTTGCACTCATAAGAAAAAACAGCAGTGTATTAAGCAATCCTTATTATACATATACACTATTGGTCAGTGAATCCCAGCTAAATTAAAAATGCCCACTAATGTGTTAAAACTGTAATAGATGGAAGTGTGGCTTAGTGATAGAGCACTACCCAGCTAGAATGAATCCCTGAATTTGACTCCCAACACTTTAAAAAAAAAACCCAAATAAACAAATAAAAATAAGGAAACAGAAAAACCTCAAGCATTGTTCGGAAACTTGTTTTTTTTTTTTTTTTGCTAATTATGTTGTGTTCTGCTGAAAAACCCTAAACCAACATGCCTAGGAAGGCTCAATGCTGGATTAGCTACAAAGAAAACAAGTGCAGTGTTTCCATGCTGTTAATCAGTATTCTTGGCTTCCTGGATCTTGATATGCTCAAAGTATAAAGGTGAATGGATGCTGGACTGGAGGAAGCCTTTTGATAAAAATACCACCACAGCAAAGTGGAATTAGAGATATTGGAGGAGGGAGAAATATATCCTGGTGATTGAAAGTCTGAAGAGAAAGAACTGGTAGTGTGGGGAGTGTGTTACTCATGTGTGAGTTGGACTCTGTGTGGCCGCCGCATTCTTCAGTGGGTGGCTTGGTCAGCGCCTGTTTCGGGAAGTGTCCTCTGAACAGACAGAGTACTGTGACGCTAGTTCTCCAGACAGTGCTGTAGAATAGCAGATGGGACTTACAACCAAGTAAACGGTGCCATTCTGCTGCTCCATAAAGTTGGGCAGGAAAGTCAGGATTTCTTTACATGTAAGCCTAGAAATAGTGGGAAGATCGATGATGTAGAGAGGACATTTTCCCTGCAGAATTTTGGGACGTAATAAGCCGTCGTGTGCATCTAAATTGTTATGTCTGGTCATTCCTTTCCGTTTATAATCTGAGAATAGAAAGAGTAAAAATGATTCCCCAGTTTTTCAAGGGCTTTTTAAGGTATCTTGGTGGACGATTGAGTATTTTTTCTGTTTTTCTATATTAACCACAATGAAATCATGGGCAATTGGCTAGGAAAGTTGGTCTTGAGGAGATGGAAGAATTGTGAAAACAAATAGAATTGTTAAAGAATAACTGTGGAGAGCCAGGAAGACAGCACAATGGGTAGGTGCTTGAACACAAATTATTTTTGTGGGTGTGTTTCTGTGTGTATAAGAAGGCACTTGAGTATGTGTGTGTTGGTGGAGACCCAAGTGTGACATGGGAATCAGTCTGGATTGCTCTACCTCCTTATTGCTTTGTGGTTTTCCAGACTCTTCCTTCCAGGATCAAAATTACAAACTGCTGTATCAGCCTCTGTGTGATGGGGGATCTCAACTCAGGTCTTTTGCTTGTGAGGCAAAGGCTTTGACTCCAGTCCATGACCTGAGTTTGATGGCCAGAAACCCACATGGTGGAAGGAGAGAAATGACTTTCAACTATTGTCTTCTACTCTTCCTTATATACATGTCATGTGATTCAGAACAGAAAAACGGAAAGATGTTTTCCAAATGGGGACATTTTCTAAGCTATGCAATTGGATATTCTGTGGTTTAAAAAAGTTTTTGAGAATTTGTATTATATTTAATTAAGACCCATTTCTGCTAAATCTATACTGTGGACAGTAACACCCTCTGAGAAGGATATATGATATTAACAAATACTTCCCAACTTAAAAAAACCTTAACCTCTGGGGGAATCATTCTTTATGTGTGTACTACATAAAGTCTTTCAGGACACATGTGTATCTTCTATGTTGTTGGGGAGCTTTAACTCACAGGCTGAAGCATGATCTATGTTTCCATAATATTTGAAATATAAAAATGCTTCAGTTGTTTGCACAGAAAAGCATTACAGAATTCTATTTAATAGTCATTCTTCATAAAAGTAGAATACTTACAATTTTCTTTCTTGTCATGGTTTAATGTGAGTCCCCCACAGCTCATATGTTTGAATCCTTACCTGATATTGATGTTTGGTAAAGTCATGGCATCTTTGGAAAAAGGATCTTGGATTACGGCGAGAATGAGAGTGAAGGCTTCATGTTTGTTAAGCCAGCCCTGCTTCCTCACAGTTATCTCTTGCTCTGCTCTGCCTTGGGGTAGCCTCAGGACTTGAACCAGCCTCCTGTTTCTTCTTCCAGCCATACTGTCTGCTATGAGACACAAACCATAATGGACTATATCCCTTCTGGAATTATAAACCATGTAAATATCCTTTTTCTACCCAAAGTTCATTGAGTCTGAGAACTGAGTCTCACAGCAACCAAAGGAAAGTAACTTCAACACTATTCTTTTTTTTTAATAACATTTTTATTATTATTTCCGCTCATACAAACTTAGTAGGTACACCAGTTTCCTCCTTCCCTCCTCCTCCCCCCAGCCCTCCTGCTCCCCCTCCCCTCGCCCCTCCCTCCCCATCCCCCAGTGCCTCCCCCCCAATCCCCAGAGAATCCTTTAATGTGCATGTCAGACTCTCCTCTGGGCCCTCCTCTCCGATGACGTACAAGGACCCAGTGGCATTTCCCTGAACCCTTTCCTGTGTTCCCCTTAAGCATAGGAACACTACTGTGGCTGTCAATTTCTTGCCTCCAAGGATCTTGGTGCCTTTAGCAAATGCTAGACTTTGTGAGGTCAATAGTGTCAACACTATTCTTGCTCAGGTGTTTTGCTCTGAAATTTCTAAAGAACAGCTTTTGCACTTTGATTTTAAAATATTTGTTCAGAAAACCTAAAATTATCTAAAATTACAATCAACAATATTAAAATATTGTGGCAAATATTAATTTTACCACGACTTACAAGGTTTCCTTTGACTGTTATTTCTTCAAAATCAACATTTCTTTGAAGTAATATTGCATAGCTATTCCATGAAATACTTTGTAGTCCCAAACACAAACTCTAACACATAGTTATGGAAGACACTGAATGAGTAGGGGACATATTTGTGGTGTGAATGGAGAAAATGCACCTTATGAGACTGTTGACGTTATGTTAATTCATTCACCATCTTCTCTAGAGTGACAGGTAGCTTTTTGTCAAAATCTGGCTATTCAATGAAGAAAAACATACCCTGACAAACCTCCTGGACTTTGGGAGATTTCTTTGTGAGTGAGAACAAGGTAGGCTGTTGGGTCAGATGTGGTTCGTCTCCTTCTGTACAAAAAGGAGGTATTAATAGATTTCCATCCTTCTTTGTACGGCTACCATCTATTAATGACTTTTGAGGGCAAGCAATACAGTTTGGTTTTTCATTACTGACTTTTAGCCCTTTATTCTAACCTGGCTAAATTTCACTCATAGCCAAGACTTTTTTTTTTTAAGTTGTTAAATAGCTCATTCTTACAATTCTGGAGGTTGGAATCTAAGATCAGAAGGCTGTATTTAGTGAGGCTTTCAGGGTGCCTCAAAACATGGTCGAGGCATATCTCATGGTGAGACAGCCTGAAAGAAAGGCAAAGTGGTTCTGCCAGGGAGCAGGACATGGGAAGAGTGGGAATCATATAGGACATGGGAGTAAAGACCATATAGTGGATCATTTGTTTTGTTGTGGCCCCGCATAGCATCCAGGAGTTCATACTACATACCAATGGCAGAAAGTACAGAGGTCACAGTCTTTAGAACACCTGTAGCCCAACACTGTCCACTAACTACCCTCTTATGAGCCCCACATACAGGTGAGCACACTCAGACAGAAGGAAATTAAATAACACACTCAAGAAATCTAAGTCGGTAATGGTGAAACTGATCCAAGTTCAGGGGTTTGGGTTTGATTTCTGCACAAAGTAATGAGTTGTTAAGTGGGAAAACAGTTGAGAGTATTGATTTAAAAACAAAATGAGAGGACCAGTAGGGCATGTGAAGATTTAAGGGCTATGGAAAGAGGGCTGGAGAAGAGAAACACAAAGTCATGCCCTTGGATGGATGCAGGATGGAGAAGGGCGGCTATTTCCTTCATGGCGTACCCTCTGTTAAACTAGCCAAGTCCCAGCCAATGCCCAGGCCCATACCAGTACAAGTCACTGAGATGAAGCTCAGTGGACCATGGGTGGAAAAAACAAGAAAATAGGAGGGGAGCAGTTTTATGGAAGGAAGAGGCATGGAATTGAGCAATAAGGAAAATAATAAAAATTCATTATTCATGTGATAAGCTGTCAATCAATACAACTAACTAAATTAAAAAAAAAAAGATCTTAGAACAACAACTAAAAGGAAGTTGTGTCTCTGGACAGCAGGAAACCCTGAATATCAGGAAAAGCACGTTTAGACTTTGGCTTATACAAAAGCACAAAAAAGGGGCTGGAGAGGTGGCTCAGGGGTTAAGCCTCTGCCTTGCAGGCGGAAGGTCCCGAGTTCGGATCCTAGACCCCACGTATAGATGCCAGGCGGAAGCAGGGGCAGCCTGTGTTTCTGGTCCTGGTAAGGCGGAGCCTGTGAATCCCAGGGCAGAGTAAACAAGGAGAAGGTGGAGGTGGTCCACAGTGGTTCCCAAATTCGTCTGTGGTTCTACACACACACACATATACATACACACACATACGTACACATGCGCACACTACGCATATACGCACAATTGAATAAATAATAAAAAAAATTTTAAAAAAAGCACAAAAAAGAGAGAGAAAGAAGTTTCACTTTTTGAGTTTAGAAGCTCTGAGTGCCAACAATGCACATATTCATGCAGGATGGTTGGTGCTCCTGTCTTCTGAAGGAAAGGGCTGGGCAAGACGTGTTTGAGAGCAAAGCACACCCTTCCCCCATCTATTTAGCATATCTCCAGGTGGATCAGATTTCCCCTGTGACTGAAGGACCCAGATGAGTTAATTTATAAAGCATATACTAGAGTCCAGAACTTGGACTGAAATCTAGTATTATGAGTGAGACTGATAATCCCTGTTTCAAGCAAATGACTTCTCACTAATTCAGTGATTCCTAGGGCTTCCTGTGTTTGAAAACCCTCTCCCTAGGACTGTTAAGGTTTATCATGCATATATGTCTTGCCATGTGCTCATTCTTTCTTCCTGCTTTTTTTCTTTCATATGGGTTTCTCTTTCAGCCCTATCTACTCCACTGTTAACAGATGTGCTTTTCACTGGGACAGGAGGATGGGGATCAAGACGTCAGGACAAGTGTAATCAGAGTACTTCTTCCTGATAGGTCACAGGGAGAGGGAGAGGGCAGCACTTATGACCATGTGTGGGCGCCACAAGGAAGTCCATAAACAAAGAGGAACTGACGTGAGGGAGAGAGTTAGG
The DNA here is from genome assembly GCA_023101885.1 of Typhlomys cinereus. NCBI lineage: Eukaryota > Metazoa > Chordata > Mammalia > Rodentia > Platacanthomyidae > Typhlomys > Typhlomys cinereus. Next base: position 2,979,254 of record JALPQD010000176.1, on the reverse strand, counting down.
AGTTTATTTAAAGCTGGGGGCCTGGTGCCCACGACAGACACAGTCTAGTCTTAAGGTCCAATATTCATAGTTTTTCTCTCAAAAAAAAAAAAAGGCAAATTAGATTTTAGAATTAGTGCCTTTTACATACTTTCTTGTGTCAGCAGCTAATTTAGTTATTTCTTATTGTAACATCATAAATGGAACATAAAAATTAATTATGACAGAAGAGATAGCTGAAGATCAGACAGGACAGGGAGCGAGCTGCCATGACAGCCTGAACGGAAGAGGAACAGAGGAAGGGACTAGAGAGCTTGGAGAGACAGAGACAGAGAGAACCAGCCTTGAGAGAAGGAGAGAGAGAGCCTTTGGAGGTCACAGTCTTTTATAGTCTGGGTCTTGTCAAGGATCTGCCAGGGAGTTACTAGGGAAGGGAAAACTTGGAATTTTTACAAAATTATTCCTTGTTAAGGTGGAGCCTTTACCAAATCACAGCTGTGGCCATCACTTCCCCATCACTCTTCAAGCCAAAGGTAGGGCTACCAGACCGCTTCTTTAGCACTGAGGGCTTTTCTTAGCCCCTAAGAATGTTAGTTTCTTCTGCTGCCTGTTCTTCTCTGATTAATTCTTGATTAAAATCCATGTCGTCTCTTTAAGCCACCAAATTGTTCCTTTTCTCATGTAGTGATTTCCTCTCTCACCTGCATTCTAATGTTCTTGCCCCTAATTGGTAATCTCAAACTCGTCTCCATTTCTGCCAGTTAACCTCTGATCAGCCACCCCCCTCTGTGGTTGTTTATACTTAGCTATGTGAGAAGAACTGTTGGAACTAGGGAGAGGGAAAGGAACCTGAAAATATAGTAATGTGGTAGAGGGTACTGTTTAGTAGATGTGGGATTTGGGTAGTCATCATAAGTGTCAGGTGTGGGATAATTGCTTCTATAAAACTTGTCTGAATACCCAAATATTTAAGGTTCATGGGAGCTCACCTGAGCTCTAAAGCTCACAAGTTAAAGAAATGAGCTTTCATCTGTCGAAGGTATCCAATATTCATAGTTTTTCTCTCAAAAAAAAAAAAGGCAAATTAGATTTTAGAATTAGTGCCTTTTACATACTTTCTGTGTCAGCAGCTAATTTAGTTATTTCTTATTGTAACATCATAAATGGAACATAAAAATTAATAACTTACAATTTTCTACTCTTAACTGTTAGTAATCTGCTCTTTTGAGTGTCTGGGCTCATCGTCAGTTACTAAACTGTCATTTTTTAAAAAATATATTTTACTTTATCTAGTGTGTGTGTGTGTGTGTGTGTGTGTGTGTGTGTGCACTGTGTGTGTTCTTATGGAGGCTCAGGGTGACTTCAGGAATCACCCTGGATTGCTTCTACCTCCTTTTTGCATTGCTCTGGGATTTTCCAGATTCTGCCCATCAGGGCCAGAAGTGCAGGCCGCTGCCATTTCTGCCTGGCAGCGTTTTTACGTGGGATAAACTGTTGTTTTAAATATTTTTAACTTACAATCTGATTTTACACTATTTTGTGTAGTAATCCATTCAGACTACTGTGACACCATACTGTAGACTGGGTGGCTTACAAACAATGGAAAAAATGATTTCTTGCCATTCTGGAGGCTGGAAGCCCAGGCTAAGACCCCAGAAAACTGTCTGCTGGAGGCCTGTTTTCTCCCCAGCCATCTTTTTAGGACAGCTTAACAGAACATGAGGGAATCTTTTCTGGGGGGGGACTCTTAGAAAGTACTCATCTGCCCTCAGGATTTAGGATGACTCTCAGGACTTCTCAAAAGCTCCATATTGTTACATCCCGTCATTGGGGATTAGGATTTTAACGTGTAAATTTTATAGGGACAAAAGCATTTAGATTGCAACTATTTGATCAGCATTCAAATTCTGTTTTCAGTATTGAACACTGTCAGAAAATTGTGTTCTTCATACTACCTAAAGTAATTATTTTCTTCACCACAAGCAATAAGATGGGATTTCTATTTGGTAAGTAGGCAGGAATTAAGGAGGAAGTCATCAAGGACAGAACCCTGCCTCTTGGTTATTCTTGGACCCACCTGCTGTTTCCTTGGTAACCAGGAAGAGGAAGCATCTTAAATTTCCTCTGTTCTGGGCTTTGTGGAGATCTATTAGGGGACAGTTACTCCCTAAAGCTTATGTCTGTGGCCTTTGGTTGAAGATATAACATACTCTTATCTCTTCTCTGAAGAGTTAATCCAACCTGGCCAGGAGACTACCACTCTAGAAAACTAATGTGACTGAAGACTTGCTAAGGCGATAGGAAGAATAATTATTCCCTTATCGAGACAACATCATCCTCCATCCCAGAAGCCCCTCCCTCCATATTCATAGACTCTGCTGCTAAAGGCTTCCTGATTCTTGAATTCTGTGAAAAAGCTTTCCTTTCCCCTCTCTTTATCTCTTTTTGCATTTTGATAAAAAACTTAAGCATGCCTTCCCTGAGATTCAGGGGGCTGAGTTACTGTTTCTCCCACATTCTTCTTGACTCCCAATCTCTTGTCATCCTCGATACCTAGCTGAAAAAGCATGGCTGTCTTTCTTTTCTCTATCAATATTCCCAGCAGCTACCAATATCTACAGCTTCCCCAAACTCTTGTTTATCCCTCAAACTCTGATAAAAATGTTTTCCTAAGTCCATTTTAAATTCTTCTATTAAAGGGACTAAAAACTTACACAAGAGATCCCAAGATCCTTAGAAACACTCCCTTTAAGTAGATTTCAGAAATAATAGACCTCATACAACTTGGACATAGAAAGAAAGGATCTTGCTATAGAACTCCAAAGTACGACTCATAAACACCTCATTTATCACAGATAGCAGCGAATACAGCATTTGATATGTAGAAAATGTATATCAAGTCACCCATATTTCCTAATTTGAGAATTGTTTCTTCCAGCTATGCACTTTCAAATATAGTATTTTGTGTTGGAAGTAATTTGTAATGTTGTTTGGGATTTTCCATTTGAGTGTGGATAGGACAAACTCAAGGAAGAGCATTCATAGTAACTGTTTCTCAGCATCCCCTCCCCACCTGTTACTGTAGACATGTGAATGGAGTAGTGTCCTACTTGCTCACAATTTGCTTTCCCCTGCATGGTTTTTCTTGTGTTGCCATGGAAGTAATTATAACATGGAAATTTCAGTAATACAGACAGAACATACAAAAATGAAAGCAGATAGTGAAATGATGTAGAATGAGAATTTCTCCCTCCTCTCTCTTTCTCTCTAGCTCTTGTTCACCCAGATTAGCTAACTTTACATTTCATCCTTCCTACAATGAATTTATGTAAGAATTTTCAAAGCTTCCAACTCTCAAAGCATAAATAGGAAGAAACCAAGTATTTTTCACATTGATTTCACATCATATAAAGAAATGAATTAAGCCCTCTTTTCAAGCTTTTCTGTAATTCTTTTAAAACCTTCCAGCATGTGAATTCAAGAGAACAGACTACTCCTAACCAAATATAGGTTACATAAGGTCTCCAAACAGTTTTTAGGTGGGAGAACCACTTGGCTTTCAAGCAAGCTTGACTTACATCCTGAACCCTATAACTCTTGCGGTAACAGACAATAGTTTTGCATTTGACATTTTAAAAAAAATTGTTTGATCAAACAATTGTAGGAGGATGATGACTTAAGCATATATTTATACTTTCATTTTCACATTAGCAAGAATTCTTTGTACTGAGTTCTAGCCATATTATCACCTCATTTTCTCTATCAAATTAGTATTTCCTTGGCATACTAGAGGATAACTTACTTTTGTGTAGCTAATTTTCTTTGCCACAGCAGTTCCATAAAGTGGTAGAAAGCATCTAAAGCTAATTGGTTTTGTTGGACCCTAGCAGACAAGGTTTCTCAGCCATCATCAAAAACTTGCTAAATCTAGCAACTGAGATAGGGTCTTAAAACTGGCCTCACAACTACTTTCTTTCTTTCTCTTTATTGCAAACCCTCTTCCTTTTTATGAAATAGGATGAGTGGTTCTTTTAAAATATAACCTATATCTTTTCCTCTGATTTTTAAAATAAATGTATTTATTTATTTAATGTGTGTGTGTGTGTGTGTGTGTGTGTGTGTGTGTGTGTGTGTGTATCAGAGGGCACTGTGTGTTCCTGTGGAGGACCAAGGGTGACTTTGGGAATCATGCTAGATTGCTTCTACCTCCTTCTTGCTTCACTCTGGGATTTCCCAGGTTTTGCTCATTAGGGCCAGAAGTGCAGGATGCTGCCCTTTCCACCTGGTGTTTTTATGTGGGACCTGGGATCTGAACTCAGGACCTTCTGCTTGTGAGACAGCATCTTAACCCCTAAGCTATCTCTCTAGCCCCTTCCCTGTGATTTTTAAACCAGCAGTGGCTTCTATCTGACAATATTCAAAATCTCAGGGTTTAACTCTCTAGCCCCAGGCATCTGTGTAATTTCATCATCCTGAGCTTTAACACACACAATTCTTTTGTCCTGGCCTGGACCACACTTCCCACAGAAGTACAAAGTACCAACTATCTCACCTCCACATTGTGATATTGCTCATCCACAAAGATTGAATGTCCTTTCTATGACCAAACCTATATCACTGTGTCCCTTCAGTGTTTGTTCTTCTTTATAGCATTTATCTCCATGTGATGTATTATGTACCTAATTCATTTATGTGTTTTATTGTTTGCTTGTCTCTTGTCCAGTAACTCCCGGTGGGGTAAGCATCGTTACAGAAAGAGATATGTTTCTCCTTTATCATTCCCTAGCATCTAAAATAGCACTGAAGCGAGAGAAAAAAAAATAAATCAATGTTCACAGAGTAAATAACAAATGTTCTTTAGAAAAAGACATAAATGATCAATGAAGACACTCAGATTCCATGGAGAAAAGAGCCCAAATGAGCTTTTGGCAACTAGAGGGAAAGGATGAGGTCAGGGCGTGTTTGTTGAAGGTCAAAGCTATGTGCTGGCTGTGGGTATTTGGAACCAGAGTAAAGAGAAGCAGGGGAAGCCAGTCCCTGGAGGAGCTCACAGCAAAAAAAATGTCCCAAAGGAAGTGCAGCCACCAAAATGAAGACAGCATGGGGTCAAGGACGGCATCAGGAGAGGGGCTAGTCTAAAGGACCCTGAAGTCGGGCATCATCTATACTACCAGAAGCATGTCTGGAAACTGTCATTCTTAGGTTTGGTTTCCAGGTCCCCTTTCCTCGGTAGCGCATGTTTCTGTGAAGTTAGATTCCCCCAGTGACACATTGCTTTTGAAGGGCATTTCAGGAGTTTGCTTGTGAGAAGGACTATGCAAGGGTTCCTTAGCCAATGAGAACTTCCAAGTCCCAAAGTCAGCCAGTCTTGATTTCTCTTGAGGCCAGCCTTGAGAGATTTATACTGTGACATCATCTAAACATTGATTCTTCAGTGTTGCAAGCAGACTTGATAAAGCATAGGAAGAAGAGGATTAGGAAACTGAATGCTAGAAAAGACAGTTTCTTGTGACTACACATTAATTGGGGTCACTGACTAGATTAGACTACAGTGAAAGTAGCAGCCTCACACATGCTACTTAGACCATCATCCTCCTGTGCACTGCAGTTCACAGTCCATGCCCCCTCCTACCTCCTGGATCGTGATGCTGGATTGCAATTGCAATGATGATGGTATTTTCCTTGAGTGGAAAAAAAAAAAGATTCATTCTTGGTAGCATCATTCCAAATGACAGCAAGGGGAAGAGAAGACTGAGCAGGACTCCATGATGACATTACATCTGGCCCCGTTTCCTCCTGAAGTTCTGTTCCTCTAGGAATTCATGTTTACATCGTTTGATTTACTTCACTATCTCTCTATCTAGTCTTGAAGACTTAATGATTCATCTAACTTGATATTAACAAATTAAAAAAATGCATCTGTTGACATCTGACTGGCTTTCACTGCCTGAGCTAATGCAGCGGGTAAAGCAGTTTAAATGAATGTTTTATGCATCGGAAAGATTTAGGGACTGCGGTTTATCATGTATAGAATCTGTTCTGCTATTCTGGGCACTGGACTTGAGTATTCCCCGCAGCTCTGCTGAATTGACTGGAAACGCGATAAGGCATCTAAATTCTGCAGGTATTGCCATTCCTAGCAACCAATTTGATTTTTGATGGACAAAGAGCCCCAGGAAAGCAGATGCCTTTGTACCTGAGAAGAAAGAAATCCCCAGCAAGATAGACACTCCTAATCAGTATGCTCCGGGTATGACAGCGTGCGTGTGAGTGATCTATTTTGTTCTGAACTCTGGCTCTGTCAATGACAGAACACGATTTACTAGAACAAATCAAATAAATGTATTTGACTCCTTTTTGGCATTTGAAGACATGGAAGCATAGTTCCTTAGGTAGCATTCTTACTCCGCTTTCGTAATTTTGACTTTTTCCTGAAGATACTATCGCCAGACAAGAATGAAAAACAACGTCAGGGTAGGGGCGTTTGTAGTGGTCTCCAGTGGTACAGGCAGAACCAAATGTGTGGTTCAAGTCATTTGTCCCTCGGACTGAGAGCTCGATTCGGCAGTCAGCACTCAGATTTCAATGCTCGGTGGCTCCTGTCTGTGCTGCAGGTGCATGTGACAATTTTAAAGTGGAAGTTTGAAGACGTCAACAGCTCTTCCTTCACTCCGCTCCTCAGTACAGGAATCAGATGATGGATGACATTTTAGTGGTGACAGTGCTGAGAAGGTTGACAGGGCTAGTCTGTCCGCACCTAATCACTTACCCACGAGTATCTGAAGCTGTTTTGCATGCTGCGCTCTGAATGACACTGCGTGGTCGCGTCTTGGGGGCTTCAGCTTTATCCACTGAAGAGCCTCTGCTTCCAAGCTCTTTGTCACACAAAATACATTTGAAAATACCATTTTGGTTAATTAGTCCTCACAGTATATGTCTGCCCGTCTCCCGTGGAATGAGTGTAGGAGAGGCGGATTTAATCAGAGGTGAACAGTCACTGAAAATCCTTTTAGTTTTCTGAAATAGATCTTTCTCTTGAAAATCTAATCAGTGAAGCTATTTGCAGCATCTAATAGTGTAATTCTGGCTAGTGAATTGTGAAATACTTGCTGTCCAACTGCAGCAAATTCGCTTCCTTTTTGTGTGTGTGTATATATGTGACAGAATGAGAGAGAGAGAAAGAGAAAGAGAGAACACTGTGCATCCCTGTGAAAGACAAAGGGTGACTTTGGGAATCATCCTGGATTGCTTCTACCTCCTTTTTCCTTCGATCTGGGATTTCCCAGGCTCAGCCCTCAAGGGCTAGAAATGCAGGCCACTGCTGTTTTTGCCTGACATTTTTTACATGGAACCTGGGATCTGAACTCAGGTCCTTCAGCTTTCGAGGCAGATTCTTAACCCCTAAGCATTCTCATCAGCCCCCACATTCACTTCCTAAGTAAGGTACCCCTCCTCCAATCTTTAAGGGAAGATTTCAAAACTGTTAATATGGTAGCTTTGTTTTATTTTATTTTTTTCATTTTTTTCTTTGTTTATTTTTTTATTTTTGTGGTAGCAGAAACTGAAACAAGAGCCTGTCCACGTTAGACAAGTGATTTATTGTAAACCGCCTCCCCAGCCCTCAAAATTCTTTATTAAAAGAGCATACAAAGCAAAACGAAACAAAACAATTGAGCCTAGCAACTCCACCCAGACCTTGCAGATGATGGGTAAACTTTTTCTGAAAATTACTCTTTTGTGTTGAATAATTTTTATTTTCCCATACATGAAGGTTTAAAAAAAAAGTAAAAATAATACTTCAATGCATTTTTTTTTGCAATAATTGCTTTTTATTTATTTTTTAATGTTTGTTTTGACTATCATCTTTCTAGGGCATTTTGCATTTAAATGCAAATCTAAGTATTTTTAACATTTATTCTTGCATATTAAAATACCTTTTAAAATTTATTTATTCTTGTGTATATGTGTGCATATGCCACTGTGCACAAGTGGAGTTAAGAGGACAATCTACAGGAGTTGGCTCTCTCTCTCTCTCTCTTGTTCTCTCTCTTTCTCTCTCTAACCATACAGTCTGAGAATCATTTCAGGTAGTCATACTTGACTCTCTGTTTTTCTTTTTTCTTTTCTTTTTTTGATGCAGTATTCATCTCTGGGACTTGTGCAAATGCTCTGCTACTGAGCTGCTCCAGCCTCAATTCAAAATTCTTTTTTATTATTTATTTTTTCCACTTATACAAACTTGATAAGTACCCCATTCCCCTCCCTCCCTCCACCCCTCCCTGGATCCCCTTGCTCCCTCCCCCTTTTCTTCTTCCTTTCCCTCCCCCTCCCTCCCTTTCTCCCAGCCCCCACCCCCCACCCCCCATCCTTGGAGCATCCTTCAGTGTGTATGTCAAACTTCCCTCTGGGTCCTCCTCTCTGATGAGATGTAAGGACTCAGTAGCATTCCCCAGAGCTCTTTTTTGTGTTCCCCTTTAGTCCACATTTTTGTGGCTGTTAATCCCTTGCCTCTAAGGATCTTATGTGTCCACTGGATGTTTTCGTTGTTGGAAGTCAATAGTTTACATTTTAGCTGGAAACACTAGGGAACACTATAATAGTGGCCTCTCTGTGTGCCTGGGCACGTCCCTCCTTCCAAGCCAGTAGCCCTGCAGAGACTGCTGACATCTGCCTTTGCCACTCCTGAAAAACGTCTTCTGTGTGTTCCTTTTGGCAGCATCTAATCCAGTACATGTTCCACACCTCTATTTGTTTTGTTTTGTTTTTTTAAATCTCCAGTATGCTTTCAGCCTTTCCTGGTGTCTGTGTATCTCCTAAAGTTACAAATTGGTTCTCTCTTGGAAAAATCAATTTTAAGACTTCTCTATGCAAGACGTCTATTGATTTCTATGGCTCGTGAGTTCACAAAGTACCTATAATGATCATTTAAACACCATCAGGGCTTAGGATTGTGGCTCAAGATGCCTTCCAGATGAAAATGATATACTGGTGCCTTAAAAGGTTGGAGAAACTGGAGGTCCAGCAGTTGTTCCGAACATTTGAATAGTTCCCTGAAAGGGTGGACATGTCAGTGCTGCAAAGTTTTATTCTATAAGAAGTGTTTTTGTTATGTGGGTGTAGCTATTCTGTCTCCCCATCATGGCTTCAGTCTGCAGAGGAAACCCTTGTCCCATGTGGAAGAGAAATCTCGGGCATCCTTAAGCTTAGCTGAGTTTTTTTATTTTTACTCCTCTTCACAGTGCTGTCAGTGGACTTCTCATCGTGAATTTTCAAGTGTCGTAAAGGAATGGTAGTGTGCATCACTGGGCAATATGCAGCTGAGGACTAGGAGTGAGGATGCCCAGCAGGGAAGACGTGTGAAGAGTGGCAGATGTGATGTCAGAGGACTTCCTGTGACTGAGCCACTCTGGGACTGATCTCAAATGCAAAGCTTTATTCATTATTTGGCAAATCTAAAAAAAAATAGGAGAAAACTCATTAGTTTTTTTAAGGGATCTAATATTTTGCATGTGATAAGAGCAACAGCAAAGCCAAACTTCATTTTTTTAAAATATTTTATGTATGTATGTATGTATTTATTTATTTAGTGTGTGTGTGTGTGTGTGTGTGTATGTGTATGTGTTTATCAGAGGGCACTGTGTGTGTCTCTGTGGCGGACCAAGGGTGACTTCAGGAATCATCCTGGATGGCTTCTACCTACTTCTGGCTTTGCCCTGGGATTTCCCAGGCTCTGCCCATAAGGGGCAGGATGTGCAGGCCTCTGTCATTTCTGCCTCAGCTAAGCTTAAGGATGCCTGAGATTTCTCTTCCACATGGGACAGGGGTTTCCTCTGCTGACTGAAGCCATGATGGGGAGACAGAATAGCTATACCCACATAATAAAAACACTTCTTAATAGAATAAAACTTTGCACCACTGACATGTCCACCCTTTCAGGGAACTATTCAAATGTTCGGAACAACTGTGTTTTTACATGGGACCTGGGATCTGAACTCAGGACTTTCTACTTCTGAGGCAGAGTCTTAACCCCTGAGCCATCTCTCCAACCCAAACTTCATTTTTAGTATTCAAAGAATGGTAGAAGTGACGTTGAGAACATCCAAGTTGATTCTTAATCTATACCTGGGGAGGGGTCTATATAGCTCTATAGGCTTTGGGAGGGAGCATGCCCTTGCTGCAGTATAGGAGCATCCCTTGCTGCAGTATCCTTCCACTGATGAGTTCTTGCAAAAGTTCAGAATGTTGGCCAGAGAATACAGTCAAATTTGAGCTATGGCAGAGGACTTGGATGACCATATCAAGAGCCTCCCCGTCTCACATACCCTACATTTCCTCGTGGTTTCCTTCCATGCCTGACTACTAACAGGGACCCAAGCCATAGAATCAGGGAATGACTGTTTCTACCCTACCAAGTCCGCTGATGAACACAACTGATCTACTTTTTGGTGAAAGGACATGAAATCTCCTTGCCTTTCTTTTCTCGGGTGCTCGCTAGTGAAAATGTTAGCATGCCCTTGCTGCAGTATCCTTCTGCTGATGAGTTCTTGAAAAAGTTCAGAATGTTGGCCAGAGAATACACTCTGAGTGTGAAGAATGTTCACTTCCACTTTCTGCTAGTAAGTGACAGGACAAACTGTCGAGGCGTTCCTTGCGTGTCACTGACATTGATGGAAATAGCTTCCAGCAAACATGTTTTGCATTTACATGAAAGAAAAGATTTTGTCCTCGTGGTATCACACATGCTACTTGCGATAACTTGAATGTCACAAGGAAAAGTAGGAGAGATTAAATATGAATTCTTAGCAGCAGCTAACAAATCAAGGGTTATGTCATGACTTTTAGAAGTAACTAACAGGGGCTGGAGAGGTGGCTCAGGGGTTAAGCCTCCGCCTTGCAAGCGGATGGCTCCCGAGTTCGGATCCCAGATCCCACGTATAGATGCCATGCGGAAGCGCAGGCGACCTGCACTTCTGGTCCTGGTAGGGCGGAGCCTGTGAATCCCGGGGCAGAAGGAGGTGGAGGCGTCCATGGTGGTTCGCGAGTTCGTCCGTGGTTCTACACATACACAGACACACACACACAGACACACACACGCGCGCTCACATACACATGCGCACAGTCGAATAAATAATAATAATTAAAAAAAAATTTTAGAAGTAACTAACAATCTTTGTACATTACACTTTGGCAAAGGAGAGAATGAGTGTGTTGGAGTCCCTGAAAACATATAATGTATATCTGACCCTTCAACTGCTTGGCATTATATTACTTGCTCAGTAATTCAAGACTTCGGAAACCTGGACTCGCCTTGCATTTCAGTGGTTCTCAGTCCTAGCTTTCCATCGAAGAGTCATTACATTGTATTTTGTGCGTAGGTACAAAGCCGGCTTTGTTATTCTTGTGTTTGTCTTAGACTCAGAGAGATCATTTAAATTTTGCTTTAAATGTAAAAGCACACTTGGACCATTTCCAAATAAAGTTTTATGTGCCTCTGACAATAAACCTAGATCAACAGCACTGTGGTTTGATTCCCCCAGCTTTTACGAAAAAGGAAATATAAAAGCTTTCCTGCGGTGCTGGTGATTCTGTCTCGCATGCAGTTTGAAGGATATGACTTAATTAGCATGAGACCTGAAATACATAATAGAAAATTTCCCAATTTTCCACATCTATTATTTACTCTGGATGTTTGTAGGTAGAATAGATATGATAGTCATATTTCATAAAGAGCACAAGAATTAAAGTTGCTATTAAATATTAATGCTACCATCTTCACATTAGCCATCAAAAATGTTTTCCTCTGACAGAATAATTTACTGACAAATAAGCCTTGGAGTATTTATGTTTTATAAACCTCTTGCTCAAAGATCACATTTGTCAACAGTGGAGGGTACAAAGACATAGTCCTCAACTATCACCTTCTACAGACTAGGGAGTTCCCTGAATCTTTTAGGCACCTGATTCCAGCCAAACTGGAATTTATAGCTTTGATTCAGAAAAGAATCTCGGTACAGCAAGTTAGAAACAGAGTTGGAGATTTTATTAAAGATAAATTTAATAGGTTTGAAGCATCATGTTTAAAAGAGAAAGAATCGCTCTCAGAAAGAAAGTAATGGTATGCCCAAGTGTGGGTCTGGGCTTCTCATGGGAGAGTCACAGGAAGTAAGACACACCCAAATGTGGCCATGGGGTTTTCATGGGAGGAGAGTCATAGGGTATAAGACCTGCCCAAGTGTGGGCCTGGGCTCAAGTGAGAAAGGCAATTGATTGTATCAGCACTAGTCATATATACTATGTCCGTGGCTCTCACAACAAAACCTTGTCCCCTCCCCATTTACTTTCCATCTTGGGGAGATCATACAATGGCTCTGGAGTTGCCTTGGATGAAATTGCACTCTGATAAGGTGAAACCAGAAGCTCTTAGGGTTGTACAATGTGTTTAAGATATGCTCTTTTGGGTATGTAGAGTGATGGTGAGATTCCTAGAAATCTGGAGGCTTCCTGCCGGGTGGGGGACCGGCCTGATTCAGTGATCCTTGCGCTGCTCTTGCTTTCGAGGGGCTTCAACAGGGGTTCTGGAAAAGCAGGGCTTATGTCTCCTCGTGACCCCATAATGTTTCCTGTCTTTCTATCTTGGCACACAGCCTCACTTTGGGATCATCAAATAATTGTCACAAGTGCTAAATGACTGCTCAACTGCAAAATTTCGTGGCTTGAAAATGCATCCGGATGAAGTGGCATGATTAAAATTCTGCCAACATCTTCAGAGTGTTGTACTCTTCTGGCATTGTTTTGAGTCAGCAGCTTTGACCTTGCTGGTTATGATGATGGTGGTGTTGAGTTCGGTGCCTGAAGCAAAATGTCCTTGTGTTTCTCCAAGGATTTTAAATTCCTTGTGCACATCAGTTTTTGGACAGCTGAGGGAAGTGCGTGTGTGTGCATGTGCATGCAGAAAAGAATCAAACCTGACTGGACCTGCTTAAAAAATTCAAAAGAATCATTGGAACAATTTCTGGATAGAATGTAATATTTGACCAATCAGTTTTGGGAAATGCATATTTTTATGTAAGAAGTATTCACACTTACTAAATTGCATTGAGAGCTAAAAGTTTACAAATGTAGAAATAATGAGTAATGACAAAAAGATGTTAAACCAAAGAAACTTAGAGGGAATCTTCCTTCCTTCCTTCCTTCCTTCCTTCCTTCCTTCCTTCCTTCCTTCCTTCCTTCCTTCCTTCCTTCCTTCCTTCCTTCCTTCCTTCCTTCCTTCTTCCCTCCTTTTTCTCCCTCCCTCCTTTTTCTCCCTCCCTCCCTTTTCTCACTCCCTCCCTTTTCTCCCTCTCTCCCTCCCTTTTCTCCCTCCCTTTCTCCCTTCCTCCCTTCCTCCCTTCTTTCCTTTGCAAACAAGAGAGTACTTGAGTGTGTATTATATCAGGATTGCTCTGCCTCTTTATTGCTTTGCTCTGGGGTTTCCCAGGCTCCACCTTCCAGGCCTGGAGTTGCAGGCTGCTGCCATATCTGTCTGGCATTTTTATGAGGGATCTGGGGATCTAAACTCAAGTCCTTTTATTTGTGAGGTCAAGGCTTTAGCCCCTGAGCCATCTCCTCATTCCTGGAAAGACATTTTCTTATAATGATATTGAAGTTGATTTAGGAACTTTCATAAGTGTAGTAATGAATCTACTAGTAAACATTGCTTGGTGCAATTGGCAATTCTAAGAATTTGAAAGAAATTCTATGAAAAAATTTAAATAGGCAGCTGGTACTTTAAAAAATTTTTGGATACCTTAATTAGCACCACCAAAAAACTCTTCTTCAAAGGAAAATCACCAAATTACTCCACCCCCAAAAAACCACCCACTGAAGAAACAAGTACCAAAAGCAAACCCAAAGTATATTATTGGACAGATTGTTAACAGCACAAAATATTTCTGCAGCAGGTAAGTGATGATATTTCTGAGGTTAAATTAATCCTGTTGTCCTATTCCTTGTTACATAGGGAGATCTCAAGAACAATAATTACTCTCCATTTTTGAACTGCATTAAGAGAGGTTATTGAAGATGCTATAAGATAAGGATGCACTGTTTAGTTTTAAGTAATGTGAATGATTTAATTAAATAATTTGTTTAACTTTTTATGTAGATTAAAATTCATTTAAATACTTTGATTAAATAAAAATTGAAATAAATTTTCCTTAAAATAATGTAATATTTACATTTTTCTCTGGATATTGGAAATGGGTGACTTATATTATCTGTGTATATCTTCTCTGTTGACTGTCATATTTTAACCTAACAAGACTTGTTATGGGCTGGATAAATGTCTCAGTGATTAAGCCTCTGCCTCGCAAGTAGAAGGTCCTGAGTTTGGATCCCAGATCCCACATAAAAATGCCAGGCAGAAATAGTGGTGGTGTATACTTCTGGTCCTGGAAGGTGGAACCTGGGAAACTCCAGAACAAATCAAAGAGGAGGTAGTTCAGTCCAGGTTTTATTTTTAAAGTTACCTTTGGGCCTACACAGGCATACATAGTGTGATACACACACACAGAAACATGCACTGAACGGGGAAAAAAGACTTGTGTTCATATGTTATGACGGTTTTTAGGACTTTCTCATTTAAAGTTACTGTTGTTATAATATGCTTAGATATAAAAATCTTAGGAAAAAAAGACAAAACCTGATATGAAACATTGCCAGTTTATATACCCAGTTAACATTTGAGTGCATGTTTCCTTAATTGCCTTCCTAAAACTGACTTGGTCATTATCTTCATCTCCGTCTGTCTTTCTCTTTCTCTCTTTCACATATACTTATGTACATATGTACTGCTAACATAACAGGTGAAAACTGATCTTCCATTAGTATTTTAACTAGAATTTCTCTGAATACTAGGAAGCTAATTATTCATATATTTATATTTGTCTTTCTTACATTATTTATTAATATAAGCTGCCTGTTTAGTTTTTCATTATAGTGATTTTTTCATTGCTTTATAGTATTGATAGTTGCATAATAAAATGGCATATGCAGTATCTTTCTTACTGTCTTTTGTCTTTAAATCCTAGTCATGTGTGCCATATATTTATATCTGCACCATGAAATACACCAGAAATTAGGACATAAAATGACAAGTGCTCAATCAAACTATACCTGCTCTTAAAACAGTGGCACACAAATGACTTCACCTATAATATTCATAAGTTTTATAGTATTAATATTTGTATGATGGATCTGTATGGGTGGGAGCTGGTGCGTATATGCCATGGCACACATGTAGTGGTCAAAGGACAAAGTTTTTGGGAGTCATATACACTGCACACAATATAATATAATGCCATATAATAGTTTTTCATCACCAGATTAAAAAAGAAAAGAACACTTGCTGCATTAAATGAAGGATTCTCTTAGCTTCTCATCCACATTAGTGTTAATAATAAAATGAGAATGCCACAGAAGTGATAGACAATGAGTTTTTGATCAAGCTTGATCCATCTGTACTGACCGCCACGGACATTAACTTTGCTGGATGCTGAAAAATCTCAAGTCTCTGATTTTAGTATCTCCTATCACTGAAGAACCATAAATTCTTTGCATCTATCAAGTACATTAGGATGCTGTTCATGAGAGAGTGATTGCGCACACTGAGTGTTAATAACTGCACTACAGCCGCGCATCTAGCTCAAGGAACTTACTGTCTAATTGAGAACTTCAGACTCTTAGGCATGAAGTCATGCTGAAAAATGCCACATTTAACTGATGCAAGATATGGATTAGAGATAGAAATTAGCTGCTGTGTCCGGGGAACTACACGGAGAAACATGTCATTATATGGAGATGGGCTTTAAGACGCTGGAGACTACAAATTCATTTTTTTTAACAAAACAATTAAGATTTGACTCTCATTCAAAATTAAACAAAAATTTCGAGTCAATTTCTAGCTTCCAACAATTTTTATCCAATGAAGCAAAATTTATTCTCTTTTTTTCAAATTCCCCAAAATTTCTATTTAACTTGATAGTGAGCAAAAAAAAAAAAAAAAAAAAAAGATTTAAGTACTGCTTGAAGTGAAAGAAGGAAAGGTCAGAAAACCAGTTCAGTGGATGGAAGGATGTGGTGGGTGGTTGAATCTCCTTATCTTTTTCTTTTTTCTTTTCTTTTTTGTTTTAATTGCAGATGGGTTCAATGTCAATAATCTGCTTAATTCATCCTGTGTTTTCAGTCTTTTTGTTCTGGAGGTGGAAGAAAGAAGACATTTCGTGTAGTATCTGGCTTTCCATAGCCACAGGTGACCTTCAGATACACTCGTGTTGCTGCAAGGTGAATTCTTGTTTTCTTTGCTTTCACCTGGCTGGGATCTGAATTCCTTTTTTAGTTGAAATTCCAACCAGACATGAATTGAAAGTACAATGGCTCTTTTGTCTTAAGGGAGAGGTAGAAATTGCCTTTCCAAATTCTGCTACTTTTTTTTAATTTAAATTACCTATTTAAGATAAAAGAGAGGGGCTGAAGAGGTGGCTCAGGGGTTAAGCCTCTGCCTTGCAGGCAGAAGGTCCTGAGTTCGGATCTTAGACCCCACGTATAGACGCCGGGCGGAAGCGGGGGCGGCCTGTGTTTCCAGTCCTGGTAGGGCGGAGCCTGTGAATCCCTGGACAGAGTAAACAAGGAGGAGGTGGAGGCATCCATGGTGGTTCCCGAGTTCGTCCGTGGTTCTACACACATATACATACATACCCACACATACATACACACACACGCACACATGCATATACGCACAATTGAATAAATAATAAAATTTTAAAAAATTATTAAAAAAAAAGATAAAAGAGAGACATTCTTGTGGTCTGTCAAAACCAGTCACCATGTTACCGCTGCAGTTTTTCTCTTTGTGCTGCTGCTGAATGCACAGCCAACAACGAAAGAGAACAAAGGATTTTTTCTTGCTTACATATCTGATTACAGTTTATAATCCAGCTTGTTAAGAGAGTTCATACCATCATCAGAGGCTGAAAGAACTGCTCTCTCTATGGTATTCACCTGCCCAGGTAGTGTCTCACACATCTTGTCTTCCCCTATCAGACAATCTCCTGCAGGCTTGCTCAAGATTCATCTTAACTAATTCTTCACAGATGTGCCCAGAGCTCAGTCTTCAGTTGTCAACTTGGCATCTGTACCTAATTACCACAACCATGTTCATTTAATTTCTCTTATTGGTGAACGCCATCGCTAAGTGGTGGCAAGTGCCTTTCTTTACCCACCGCGCCCTCTTACCAGTCTTATTCCTCATTTTTATTTTTTTAAGAGAATAAAAGTTGTCTGAGAAGTTATGGCAACCAGCTATGACTTCATTTGTCCACTTCCATCCTGCAGACCGATAACAAAGGTTTGTTTGCAGGAGGAAATGTGCCCGTAACAATGAAGGCAGGTGCCATAGATTGCCTAATACATTCAAGTTGAGCTGACAGACATAGTGGAGATCTCCTGCTTTATTCCTGTCTGTGGACATTGCCTTTTCTTTTTTAGCTTCGTTTCTATTTCCTGCAGCTCAGCATGAAAGTACACTGACTAACGTGGTGTTCAATTTAGATGTATTCCGAGGACCATCTGTAAGAATTTGTGCATTCCTAGGTATCTGATAAAAACCTAGCAACAGTTTTACATTTTCTCTGTGAGATTTTGGAAAACTGACTTTTAGAAAAAAAATCCAAAATCTTATGGAAAAATACTCCAAAATTGTGGGCTCTTTTCATCTTTTTATGCATATATATATATACACATATATATTTTTATTTCTCTTCATATCACATACTTTAATGTCTTCTTTTATAGCTGATTTTTCCTCTTTTACCATCTCTGCACTTCATCCACATCTCTTTCCCTCCTGACTACTCTTCCTGACAGCCTGGTTTTGTATTCTTTCATATTTTAATATAAATATATTCATATTCTCATGAAAGCATCTTGTTGGTCTTGGTGATTAGCACTTTACGGAAATGCCCAGTGTTGTTTGTCATATTGTATTTTTTTCTGTTTTAATGACTATATGTTGGATATGCCAAAGTGTACTCACTCATTCTTCTATGGGGGCTAATTTTTTTAGAGTATTTTTAACATTACTGTGAACACGCTAGAGTGCATGCTCAAAATGTTCTTACACTTTGGGGTTTCACCTTTTGTGGAATAATATGCCTGGAGTGGGAACAATGACATGACTGACATTTACATGCTGCTTTTTCAAAATGGTGCAGAACACATCTCTGCTCACTTTTGGATACATGATGCTTATTTTCCACGTGTCCCGGAAGCAATCATTCTTTACTTTGTAAATAAAGACTCTGCAGGCACCACATTTATATTAGTGGTCAAGATAAAACAAGTCAGCAAATAATATTCTGTCACATTTTGCTGTGAAGAAAACAATATGGAGCTAGAAAATTTGAAGTGGTGGGCTGTTGTGATAAGTGCCCAGTGAATACTAGGGACAGAAGGAGATAAGACAGGAAAGGCAGCAAGCATAAGGTATTGGAGAAGAGATTGGCATTTGTGTGACTCCAAAGGGCGGGCAGCAAGGTGACCAGGAAAAGATGGTTGTTCTGTGGTAGACACAAGAGATGTGGCAATGTGGCTCTGGGCAGAAGTCGGAGAACAGGTGAGAAGAAGTGAGATTCGAGACACGTCACCATGCAATGCAGACAAGTGTTGATTGATTGGAAAGTGTGGAGGAGATGGGCTTAAAAACTATTAAAATTAGTGTGTGTGTGTGTGTGTGTGTGTGTGTGTGTGTGTGTGGTGGGGGAGATCCACACGGAGTTGAGAGTATTATTAACTAGGTGGATTCAGTTCTCTCTGCCTTTGCCTGGATGTCAAGATCTCTCTACCTGTTGAGTCCCCTCACTACGCCATTTCCTAGGCTTGATCAAATGAAGGGCTTTATTTTGGCTTTGGCTTTGCTTTTTGCTTCTGCAGTATTTTATGTTTGTAAGTTTAAAAACAATCGAGCAAACCTGAAAAAGGTCTTGGTTGTCAAAGTGATTTTAGGCATTGAATATTAGATGGTTTCCATCCATCAAAAGGCTAAGAAGTCCTCAGATGGCATCTAAAGCCTAAAGTGTGTATGTGTGTGTATGTTTGTGTATGTGCGTGTATGTGTGTATATGTTTGTGTATATGTATGTGTATGCTTGCATATATGTGCATGTATGAATGTGTATGTTTGTGTGTGTGTTTGTGTATATATGTGCATGTATGTATGCATGTATGTGTGTGTGTGTGTATATGTGTGTGTGCCAGCTATAGCATATGTGTAGAGGCCAAAGGGCAATCTCAGGTGTCATTCCTCACTTGCCACCATCTTGCTTGACATAAGATTTCTCTTGTTTTTTTTTTTTCCTTTATTCCACTGCATTTGTCAGACTAGTTTGCCTGTAGGAGTCCTGAAATTACAGATACTCCTGATTCTCTGTGGGCTCTGGGGATTCAAACTTGGGTCCTCATGCTTTGTAGCAAGTGTTTTTTTCACTGAGCCATCTCCCCAGTACTTAAAAAAGATTTTTTTATTGATGCAGATTCATTGTGTATATACGGGTTTAGTCAAGAAATTTTCATTCAATTGCATTACATGTTTCGACCATATCCACACCGGATGTAAATTCCAGGAAAGAAACAGCAGCACTGACTGATGAAGCTGATTAGAAATTTTATGACTCTGGCTGTATAAATGGCTCAGGGATTAGGACTCCGTCTCACAAGCAGAGGATCCTGTATTCGGATTTTATGTCCCAAGGAAAAAGCCAGGTGGAACTGGCCAAGGCCTGCACTTTCAGCCCTAGTGGGCGGAGCCTGGAAAATCCCAGAGAGAAGCAAAAAGGAGGTAGAAGTCATCCTTGGTTCTCCACAGAGACACACAGTGCCCTCACACACACACACACACACACACACACACTAAAGTTTTCTTTACAAAAGACGACCTTCTTAAAAAAAAAAAAAAGATTCTATGACTGGAGAGCATTGGAATGTTGCGGGTTCAGAGCCTGATTACATTTTATCTTGGGTGGTCATTACACTATTACACTCCTTGGTAGTCATTCCTTGTTCTTCTCCTCTGTCTGTCCTAACACCCTTTGATTGTCAGGCAAAACATTTTAAAATTGTAATAACTTTGCAGACCTCTGGTTTCCATCCATCAAAAGGCTAAGAATGTCCTCAGATGGCATCTAAAGCCTTTAACAGAGATCAGAGATCTCTCCATTTGCTGTAATCCACCTGACGATTCCACCAATATATTTGAAAAGCCTTGATTTATGGCATTCTTTCTCCTGTGATGGTAAACTACTTCCACGGTGAAACACATGTGATTTGGGGCATCCAGAACCTGTGTTCCTGTGTCATGGCTACACATGTTTGACTCCAGAATAAACTACCTTTTATCCCTTCGAGGAGAGAGTTGTGATTTTTTTATTTTTCCATTTACAGCATCATACCCTTCTTTTCTTCCCTCCTAGGTCCCTTCTACTTCTTCCTTCATGTCATACATACATATGATTTTATATATCTATGTAAGATCTAGGAACCACAAAGAGAAAGCCTGTGATGTCTGTGTTTCTGAGCTTCTCTCGCTTGTAGATCATATCCAGTTGCATTGACTTTCCAGCAAGTAACATAATTTCATTTTTTTGTGTGTCTGAAGAAAACTTCATTGTGTATATATACCATGCTTCCTTTATGCGGTTATCTTTTGACATATACTTAGGTGAATTCCATAACTTGGAACAGTGCTGCAGCAAGCACAGATGTGCAGAATGTCTGTGAGATGTTGACTTAGAGCCTCATGGTTATTTACCTAGAAGCAGTATGACTAGTATTTCTTATTTTGACCAGAGCCTTGCACATGACAGGCACGTACTTTACTGCTCACGTGTATTCCTAAAATAATCTTTTAATCTTTGAATAACTTTAGATTTATGGAAAGTTGCAAAAAAAAAAAAAGTAACACAATTCCCATGAATGCATTGCCTATCTTAGTCTGTTGTTAACTTCCTACATATCATGGCCAAAGTAAGAAATTATCACTGGGGAAATACTATTAAATTAGTCTCTTCAGATTTTATTGTTTATCCATGAATATTCTTTTTCCCCATGAATATTCTTTTTCTGGTCAAGAATCCATTCAAGATAACAACACTGTTGGAGGTCTTTTTAGCGTCTATCTCTGGCTATCCCACAGCTTTGGCTTTGTTTTTCTTAGAAATAAAGACAGTTTTTATTATGCAGACTGAAATAGCCAGGAAGCTCTAGTGGGACTCACCACACCATCCAGCCCCCACATATTTCTTTATAAAAGAAAATAAGGAGATAAGTTCCTAGTAAGCAGATAAGGAAAGGAGCAGGGACAAAAACTGATCTCCGACATAAAGGGAACAATCAGACACAAAAGGACTAAAAATGCCCATTTGAAGAAACTGAAGCTATCCAATAGAGAAAGCCACCATAAGCCTGCTTTAGTACCCAGCGGCTGCCCACCATGGGAGTTCTTCCTTGACTCTCTTAGACCAGTATCCCAGAATTTCTCTTTACACTCTTTCCTCCAGTTCTCAATAAATTCTGCTTGAAACCTCTTCACAGGTTCTGGTTTCAGTCTTTGACTCCGGAATAAGAACCCCGGAAAGGAAAGAAATCCGGTTTCACCAACAACGACTTTGGTGGATAGCATTAGTCTAGCTTTTGTATAAAGTTCTTCAGTTTTAGCTTAATTTTTTTAAATCTTGCGATTAGATTGGAGGTAAAGCTGTAGGAGAACAGTACCATAAACATGAGGTGATTTTCTTACAAATCAAACAAGGGAGTATGTGGATGAGGTCATATATTGTGATGCTAATACTAAGTTGGCAACGGGCATCTTTTGATTTCCCTACTGTGTTCCTAGCTTGACTTTTGTTTTTTCTTATGCATTTTCTTATGCAATCAATTTACATTCTTGGAGGGGGGATTAGGACACTTTGTATGTTATTTAGAAATCTCTCATAACTAGGTTTTCCTTCTCCAAAATTTTGTTTAGTTATTTGTTTTGATTCATTGCTTTTATTCTTTGAGTTATGATCAGTTACTCTCATTGCTTAATTTTTGTGGCCTGAGTTCTTTCAAGGTTAACCACTGAGGAATCTTTCAGGCTGGCCATAGTGTCTTTCTTTTGTTTGTTGTTTGTTCCACCTGGTGTCAGGGATTGAACCTTAAACCTCAAGCATGCAAAACAAGCCATCTCCCACTGAGCTACAATCCCAACCCAGCTCTCTTGGGTCCTTTTGGCATAGCTATGAATATTGCTTTGTCCCCTTTCTGCATATTATATCTATCATGTCTCAGGTCCATCTTGTATTTCTACTTCTTCTGGCCTAGAATCTGACACTTCTCTAAGAGACAAAGCTTTTAATATGACCAGTTGTATAAATGGTGATTCCATTTCCTTACATGGAAAAGTCAGGTAGCCCAGAGAAGAAAAACTTATAGCTTCTTTCCTCCTTCTTCATTCTTTTCTTATTTGTTATGTCTGTGGAAACATAACGAATAAGAAGTCTGTTAGTTATTCAAGTAAAACTATGGAATTCAGCACACAATATAGGAGGAGTCTAAAATCCACAGTCTAAAAATCTGAATTTTGGGTTTATTTTATAAATGGTCCTGTTTTATTTTTAAAAAATATTTAATTTATTTATTGTGTGTGTGTGTGTGTGTGTGTGTGTGTGTGTGTGTGTGTGTGTGTGAGTGTGTGTATCAGAGGGCACTGTATGTTCCTGTGGAGGACCGAAGATGACCTCAGGAATCATCCTGGATTGTTTCTACCTCCTTTTTGCTTCATTCTGGGACTTCCTAGGCTCTGCCCTGAAGTGTAGGCCACCGCTGTTTTGGCCTAGTGTTTTTACATGGGACCTGAGATCCAAACTCAGGACCTCCGAGTCTTAACCCCAGAGCTATCTCTCCAATCCAAAGATCCTGTTTTAAAGACACGAGCCTGGATCTGATATTCTATGACAAAGTCAGCTGAATCCATGAAAGGATTTATGAAGAATGTAGTAACTCAAGAGGCCGAAGAAAGACAGCAGATGAGGTAGGAACTGGCCAGGCGAATGTGGTATTGCTTTAAAGCCAAAGGATGAAATACTTTAAGAAATGGAAAGTAATTATTTTCATCAAATGCCATTGAAAATTGAGGGTAAAAAGAACTGAGACTTTTCCA
The DNA here is from genome assembly GCA_023101885.1 of Typhlomys cinereus. Taxonomy (NCBI): domain Eukaryota; kingdom Metazoa; phylum Chordata; class Mammalia; order Rodentia; family Platacanthomyidae; genus Typhlomys; species Typhlomys cinereus. Next base: position 2,956,046 of record JALPQD010000176.1, on the reverse strand, counting down.
TTGCTTCACTAATACTCATTTACTATTGACCTGGGAAGTTATTTTAGAGGAGTCGTGGAAGTGGGTGATTTCAGTGTAGAATTTTAGAAGAAAAATAATGAATACCTTCTTTTTGAAGTATTCTTATAAAATTGCATGGAGGAAATAGAATGACTTTGTGAAATAGGGAGCTCGTATAAGAAAGGAAATACACTTTTTTTGATGTGAGCCCATAATAACATTTGCATATGCAAATGAGAATAGCTTGGCAAAATGGGAAAAAAAATATGATGTGTGAGGGAAGAACTAAAAAAAAAAAATGAGAGGAAATGGATCTTAGGCCTTATCAGGAAACTGATGTTAAGTAGGAGAAAGCAGTTTCTCTGTTATGACAGGACCCAGGCAGGGCAAACAATAGAGATGCACCTGGTGTGGCGGTAAGGAATGGAGGAAGTTGAACTGCGCTTTTTTGTTCTCTTCAGGTTTCTTAAACTGAGTAAAAACAGACAGGCAGGGACAAGGGAAACTTGAGAATGCAAAAGCCTTTTTTGTGGTGTCAAAGAATTGAGCAAGGCTTAACAAAGAGCATGGGAAAAATTGCCAGGCAGGACTGGGAAGCTGTGCAAAGTCTGTGCCCATTGTTTGAAAATTACTTCAATAATACCCTTCCTAGCTCTAGTTGCAGTCTTCTTTGGTTACTAGGGGTAGGAAGGACATCAGCTGATGACTACTGGAATCCATTGGTTGAGTAAAAATGTGGAGAAGTCGAGAGACTGCATGTCCCCTATGCAATAGTGGAGAACTTGGCTATGTTGCCACTCACAGGCTTCCATAGACCCTGGCTATTCTGTCTGCCTATTACATTGGTACATTTTAAAGCACATTTTGGTGTTTAATCCTATGCTAATCTCATCAGTTAAGTTTGTATCCCTTTTAGAACCAGTCTTTCTTATTTAAAATTTTCTGGATGGAGTTAGGTCTAACAAATTTGACCCTAAATTGCTACCTCATTGCTGGATAAGTTTTGCAAATTCTTAGTAGCAATAATGCTTTTCCATATATTTAGATATACAGTCACCTGAATGCTTGTTAGTGAATTATTTGAACGCTTTGGAGCCTAGAAACAAATGGAAAAGTCCCATGATTATTTGATCTATTAAAAACTATAGTAATTTCACTATAACTTTAAAATAAAATAAAACCATGACGTTAGTATTTTATAAACAATTTTGTCATTCAGTACTGATTTTTGTATTTAAACACGGGATTGGGCCATGTGGAAATTCATTTTTTTTCAAATTCATTCATTTGTGACTTGATAAATGAATGAAGAGCTATCTACAGTTTTGAAGGTTATAGTCAGCATTGTGTGAAGACACAGAATTAGAATAGTACTACTATTAAAAATAAATCTAAATAGAATTAGCATAATTGTCAGGGTTTTTTTTTTCTTACAAGATAGGGGCAAATCTTCCATGGCAGATGGGTTTTGCCTGCTAGATTTCTTTCTCCTGAGCCCTTTGCTCCCGTCTGCCATTCACAGTAAATGATGCTCCTGTGGGTTGCAGGGCTATTAATTATGCAATATTGCATTTCAGATGCAGTTGTAAACACAGTTAAATAATGACAGCAAACTTACAAGTTTTAATATCACTTTATAAACAACAGGCATTTCGTCTGCTTGTGTTCATAGACCAATGTTCCTGTTTGACATCTCTAAACTGTGATATGAGCCAAACATGCAGAATTGACAGCTGAGAAGTTTCCAGTTTTTTGTGATTTTGAAAGGAAGAGGAATTTTCTCAAAAACCCTGTTGCACTTCACCTGCATGGTTGCCGATAAATAACAATCAAAAGGCTTAAGAGAATGAGGGGTTTATTTTCTCTTACAATTGTCTGGCTACAGTTCTCAGTCCAGCTTGACTTCAGTTCCAATATTTAAAAGTTCAAAGTTCTTGACCTTAAAAGTATATTAAATCAGAATGAGTTAAATACTTTAAAACAAATAAAACATTAAAACAGAAGGATTTTAAACAATAAGAAAACATTAGAAAGATCAAAGTTCAGCAAATCAAATACAGCATCCTTCACTTCAGTGTCCATCTTCTGTTGCTCATCATGTAGTCATAGTGGCTCGAAGATTCTAAGCAATCCCAGTCCCATTTGCAGCTAAAAGGTGCAGAAGCAGAGTTCCTCTGAACTAGGCTGAATCTCCACTCACAACCATCCTCAGCATATATCCCATTGTTCTGGCATCTCCAACAGTACTCTGGGTTCCTCTGCAACTATAAGCTTCACCTTTACTTGTAGGACACTACGCCTGCCACTTGATTCCAAGCTTTTGCTGCTCTCCATGAACCCTGTAATCGTACACCAAAATCAGTACTACCTGGGGGATGCTGCCAGATTCCAAAGCAAGACTGAAATGTAGCCTGGTCCACTCGAGCTACAGCTGTACCAACTTTAGGGCGCTGACTTTGGAAAGCCTCGCTTCTAGGTGGCCAAACTTGCAAAGGGCAAAAAAACGGCTTTAACTTGGACTTTCAGCCCCTGAAGGAATCCGGGTTTTCAAACCACTGAATCTCCATATGGTGGTTTTCACATCTTCTACCGCCCCAGTGCAAGTCACTAGGTTTTCCTTCACTGACGTTCATTTCTTCAATAGCAGCAGATATTCTGCTACCTGCCCTTTCCACATCCAGAGCTTCACAGCCACCAACACAGCTCTCCTCTGTCAAGCAAACCAGTCTATCATCTTTAAATTCACCTTCACTAAAGTCCTTATTCCCCTCATCACAAACTGGGCCCAAACAATTCATAACTCTCAGCATCACTGTTTTCCAAATGGCCTACCAAACTCTGTTCAAACGTTTTTGCATCCACAAAAGATCAAATTTCTTCAACAAAAACGTTCAAAATCCACAAAAGCCACACAGCCAGATTGATCAGCAACACCCCACTTCCTGGGTACCAAATTTTGTTGCAGTTTGCTGCATGGTTGCTGATAAATGACCATCAAACGTCTTAAAGGAACAAGGGATTTATTTTCTGGTTACAGTCTGTAGTTCAGCTTGACGGGAGAGCATGCACTAACACCAGGCTGAGGGAACTGGCCACACCATCTCTACATAATGACTGAGAGAGGGACAATCCTTACTTCAGACCAGCATATCTGGCCAAGTATACATAAGGATGCTGACTTCCTCAACCAGCTGTCAGTATTTTATTCACCTGTTCAGAGTCTAGTCCCACTCACCATAGGCTGGGCCTTCCCTATCAGCTAGACAATCTCCTGCAGGTTTGCTCTGGGCTTAACCCAACCACTAATTCTCCACAAAGTGCCCCAAACCCTCAACTGTTAATGTGACACCTGTGCCTAACTATGACAACTTCCACCTCCTTCTTGCTTTGCTCTGGGATTTCCAAGATGCCGCTTTCCAGGCCAGAAGTGCTGGCTGCTGCCATTTCCACCTGATGTTTTTATGTGGGACCTAGGATTCAAACTCAGTACCTTCTGCTTGAGAGGCAGAGTCTTAACCCCAGAGCCATCTCCTCAGCCCTAGTTTAATTTTTAAATGAGATTTTAATGCATGAAATGAGATTTAAATAATGCAATACAATTTGAAATGAAATTATAAATAACATTATGTATATTCAATTCTATATCCAGTTTATTTTTCTGTTTGTTTTATTTGCAAATCATTTCTATATTCAGCACATACACTGAAGCAGATTCATTAGTATGAATGCTTGGTTATTGGTTTTTGATTGTTGGACTATAATATTGGGATGTTTACTTCCAGTAAAGCAAATGTAAAAGTTATATTCTGAAATGTTCCTTAAGATACGGCTCAAAGGTAGCTCAATTGGTAATATATATGCAGAATTAGAACTTGAATTCGATCCCCAGTACCCATACAAAAATTTAGGAGTGGGCAGATGGATTTCTGGGGCTCACTGGCCAGCCAGTGACCCTAACTAATGAACCTTAGGTTCCAAGGATAGACTCTGTCTCAAAATACAAGGCAGAGGCTGAAGTGGATAGGAATTTGTGATTCAAGGATGAAGACTAGATTTCAAATTCCCAGAACCCAAGTAAGATGTTGGCAATCTGCAATCCCAGTGCTCAGAGGACTCAGACAGCATTTCCAGGACAAGCTGGCTATCTAGACTATCCTATGGGCAAGCTCTAAGTATAGGTGAGAGACCCTATCTCAATGCATAAACAGGCCAAGCAGAAACTATGCCGTCAACTTCAGAGCTCCACAAACATATGAACTCATACATACACTGTTGTCCATGTTCATGTGAACATGTACACACATATCCACAGTAAAAAAATGTGGATGGTGTCTGAAGAATGACATATGAAGTTGACCTGACCTGTGACCTCCACATGTCCACACTACCTGTGCACAGGCATACTCAAACACACACACATACACCTTCTCCAAATCAAGGCCAATTTATTTCTTCCTCAGTCTCTAGTATGCTATTATATAGGCCAGGAATGTTCTCAATGAAATTTTACAATGTTTAAAATTATAGTGACAAATGGATTTTGAGTCAGTCTTTCAGAGATAACTTTCAATTCCAAAGAATTCAAGGTTCTGCAGAAATGATTTGAAGGGGTTTGTGAGAGGGCTCAGTGGGTAAAGTGATTGCATGCAAACTTGGGGATCTGAGTTCAATCACTTAGAGTCTCCATGATGGAAGAAGGGCACTTGCACCATGCCATATATCCTGCTGGTAGTCTCCTTCCCATCTGAAGAAATATATAAACATACTAAGAAATGAACTGAAGAGCCCTTGCTACTTTTAACACAGACTTCGGGCTGGACAGGTGGCTCAGGGGTTAAGCCTCCGCCTTGCAGGTGGAAGGTCCTGAGTTCGGATCCCAGATCCCACGTATAGATGCCAGGCGGAAGCGGGGCGGCCTGCGCTTCTGGTCCTGGTAGGGCGGAGCCTGTGAATCCCGGGACAGAAGGAGATGGAGGCGTCCATGGTGGTTCGCGAATTCGTCCGTGGTTCTACACATACACAGACACACACACACACACACACAGACATACACACGCACATGCGCACAGTTGAATAAATAATAAAAAAAAATTAAAAAAAAAACTTTAACACAGACTTCATCTTGATATTCCTGTGGTATTGTTTATTGCAGATTCAGTTTCTCTGTATCTTAGTCCAGCATGTATCTGTAGAGGGTAATAATGTTGAAAGGAAAAAGTACTTGAGATAACTACTATCTTCAAGACTTTTTGGCCTTTAAGCTTGTTCAAATGATCCGTGCAAGTTGTTTCCTCAGGGTGTTTCTTCATTCAAGTAACACATTGCAGTGTTGCTTCATTAGCTGATACTGAGATATAAAATAGAACAAAATCACAAAATATAACTATACTTCTTGTTTCTTTAATTGCTAAGAATTTTTCTCTTTACATTTGGCTTCATCTTGTTTGAGGTGGGATATCACTCTGCTGTTTTTGCTAGCTCCAAATTCCTGGGTTTACGTGATCCTTCCATTTCAGCCTCCTTAGTAAGTGGAATTACAGATACATCTCCATGCCTGACTATTTCACACTTTCATAGGCGTGATATGTACATGAATAAAAGTAGAAGGATCATTAATTATATACATCTAAGTTTGATTAAATAAAAAGTGTCAATGGATTTTACATTAGCCATTTAAAATTTTAGCACTATAATTTTAAAAAAACCCAAGATTTTGTTAATGTCTATTTTAAAGAATTCATTTTGTTTGTGTGGTGCTCTGGATTGAACCCAGTCTATATTATCTCAAAACCTGAATATTTAAATGATTTAATTTAGAGTTTAATAATTTAAATATATCAAGAAAAGTAACAGTCTTCGTAATTTTCAGGTTCTACAAGCTATGACAGTTTGGTTAATTTGCATGTATTGTTTTTGTCTTGAAGATATGAATCTTGCATCTAGAAATAGTTTAGATCTAGCTATTACAAGTTCATAAAATGCATATATCTTTAGCTACATCTCCATAAAAATATTTGTTGCTTAAAAGACAGATGAATAAATAAATCAGGTCATGTAAATCATTAGGAATTAATTGTTTTAAGAAGGCTATTTTCCACTAAACTATATGTATCAGTTTCTATTCTTATTGCTTTATGTATATTGCTACTGGTTCTGCTTATGTAACCAATTTGTTAGTTTATTCTTTAAAGGCATAACCTTATGTAACATTGAATCTTTATTTTTAAGGAAAAGTAAGAAGAAACCAACAGATTGAGAAGACATTTTCAGACCCGTAGACTTTTGGAAGAATACTGGAATTCATGAGAGCCCAAGGTTAGCAGCCAATCAGCTCCTATTCTCATGGTTTACAGATCCGAGATTAACTGTGCAATTGTTTCTATTTACTCTTAATATGTAATTGATTAAAGGAATACACTCTATTTAAGACATATATTCTTTAAAAATCCATTCATAAAATGTGCCATTTAGTTCCATTAGGGGTATTTAAATAACACTATCATTTTGTGAGGGAAACATGGGTTACCACTTTGCTTCATTTTTATAGTGTAGCACTATTAGCATAGAAACAAATGTTTAAAAAAAAAAACTGTAATGTTGGTTTCACATGTGAAAGTACTGTACACCACTGTAGAGAATTTTTCATTTCTTTGGTACTTTTAATTACAGTATACTCATGTATTTTACACAATGCAGCTTAGAAAAATAGCTTATCAGAAACTATTCCAAAATTCCTTAAGCCACATTCTTTGACTTTGTTAAAAATACAAAAAAAAAATTTGTTTGGAAAATTTAACTTCTATAAAATTATTATTTGAATAATAAAGTATATTTTGAAGATTTTTTTTCTAAGCTGTTAAACTAGAAGGTGAAATCAAACTAACCCTTTATTATACAGTGTGCTGGTTAGATATAGGCAGCTTGTCAATTGGAGGTTGAACTTTGGGCATATCTGTGAAGTATTGGTAAGTTAAGGTAAGCCTTCAACAAGCCTTTAGGAAAGTGTCTAATAATGTGTGAAGACATAGCCCATAGTGGGTAGGACCATTCTCTGGGCACATGAATAAGATGGAGGGAACTGGTTTGATAGTTGGCACACTTGACTGCAGTTTGTGAGGCTTGCCTCTCTCAATAATTCTTATGATATGGAATAGCTAGTTCCCTAGGCTTCTGAACTCTGTTGCAAAGTGGGAGTGTAAACTAAAACCAAAATCGTAAGAAAGAATAAAACTCTCTGTTCCCTTAAGTTGTTTGGTCATGTACTCATATCAATAATATGAAGGCAAACTATAACAGATAGCTTATTATAACAATAGTTAATGTACACTTTGATTTAAAAGCTATAATGATAATGTAGGTTAAAATGGTTCATTATCAATTGAATACCTTGAAAATGTAGATGATTTCCTCCTTGTATTGTTATATCAAATGTTGTAGTTCATAATTTTAAAGAAAAATTATTAGTGATCATTTATTTTGACTTGGCGAGGCTTGTCATTAGTCTCTTTTTTCGCATTCATTTAAGAGTTTATTCATTCATTTAGGATTTACCATACATAAATCAATATATTAAATATTTTGGTCGCTTGAAAATGAATAAGCAATGGTTCCCTTGTCAGCAATTGCCCGGTGAAAATGCTACCCACAGGCTAACTGTATTAATAACTCAACACATAATTAAAAAGAAAAACTAGATTTTTAAAAGGCCATGTAATGATTTAAAGATAATTCATATTTTGACAGTTTTTATTATCCTAGAAGATAATTTTATACTATTTATACAAGATTTTATGCTGTTGAGAGTGCCGATCTTTCCAGCTCATACCCAATGTAATTTTATTATTTTTTTACTTATTTCAAATTTTATTTGAGAGAGCATGCATGCCATGGCACAAGGCTGGAGGTTAGAGACATTTCAGAAGTCAGTTTTCTCCTTCCACCAACGTGGGCTTCCAAGGAATCCAATTTAGGTCACCAGATTTTGATCAGGTACCTTGCTGGCCCCTTAACAATATTTTATTCTTATTTATTTATTTATTTATTTATTTATTTATTTATTTATTGAGAGATAAAGAAAGAACAAGTCCATATGTGAAGGTCAGAGGACAGCTTTCATATGAACTATTTATTAACTAGCTCTTAGGTTGGAGAAATGTCTCAAGGCTTAAGCTTTTGCCTCAAAGAAAAGGATCTGAGTTCAGATCCCCAGATCCCACATAAAAACAACACATGGAAATGGTGACTGACTGTACTTTGGGCCCTGGAAGGGGGAGTAAAGTCATAAGGCAATCCAGGAAGATTCCTGAAGTCATCCTTGGGCCTCCACAGGCACACACAATACCCTCTTCTCTCTTTCTCTGTCTCTCTCTCTCTCTCTCTCTCTCTCTTTCTCTCTTCCTCTTTCTCTCTCTCACATACACACACACACCCACCCATACCTACACATGCAAAAAAAAGATAGACTAACTCTTTAAGGACAATATAGGTTAAATACTGTGAGATACTCTAACAAAGAGAAATCTCTTTTGCTCTAGCTGCAAATCTAATATTGCAGGATACTAGCTCCATGAACACTTAGGACAATAACAGGCATCCGTACTTTTATTTATTTTCTTTATTAATCTCACTAGAGAATTAAAACATTTCCTTAGTGACCAAAAAAACCTTGTGGGTTTGAAAGGGATGTAATGCTGTCTATTCCTTAGGGGTAGGTACCATGGAAACAATAGTCGGGTGATTAGCGAGACTTGAAAAGAACACATAGCCTGGGCTTCTCCAGGAAGCTGTTCTTTAAAACATGGTTATCTCAAAAAATGAAAGCAAGTCCAGTAACTGAAAACAGTAGACTTCTGTTTTCATAAGTCAGCGAAACACTGCACGGCTAATTTTGCCCTTAGAGAAACAGCATAACCATTCAGTTAACCTGTGCCTACTTTGTGCCTGGGACTGTGGATACGGTACAGGGTAAAGTATATCAATATCTTTGTTATAGTGGATATTACATGCTGGTCTTAGGTAATTTGCAAGTAATAAGAAGTCAAGTTATGGCTTACATTTGGCAGTCATAAGTGTCATGTAGTAAAATAGGATGGAACCAGTGAAGGAGCAGATGAGATTTGGGGATAACACTAGTGAATAAGCTCCATGTAATTTACTCAAGAGTTACAGGTCACTTTGTTCATGTAAAACGAGTCTGATGAACTCTAATACCTGACATTAAGTTTCCTGATTATTACAACTGAGCTGAATGTTGCTAATGTGTGCTTTGCATCTTCCTTAATTTCATCAGACATATAATTCATTATTTTTTAAAATAGTAATTCACGTATATGTGTGTGCGTGTGCATATACTAGAAGACACTGAGTGGGTGTACCTATGGAGGCCCAAGGGTGACACTGAGAATCACCCTGGTTTGCTCTGGGGATCCCTAGGTTCCACTTTCAGGGCAGGATTTGCAAGCTGCCATCACATCCACCCAGCATTTTTGAGTGGGATCTGGAGATCTGAACACAGGTTCAGATGGCAAAGGTTTTATATACTGAACCATCTCCCCAGTCCACTTTTTCTACATATTTTAAAAACATCATTTCCCACAGTAAAGAATATATTTGAACACATGTTCATCTGTTCCCTTAGTAAACGAGTAATGATTATAGCTACTGGTCTTTGTATAAAGGGCAAGTTATTTGTGGTTATCTACAAGTGAGTCATCATGTTCTTTGTGATGATGATGTGGTGAGAATTTCCTATACCATGTTTGGTTTTGTGAACATGTGTGTGAAGATGCTCAAGACCCAGGTATTCCCATACACTTTTTGCAACCTATATGTAGACGGTAGATGAATCCTTCACATAAAGTAAAGGTCATACATCCTTAGGGAGACAAGAGTTGTAGAATTTAGCTAATTTTGTGCTCAGACACATTTGTTCTGTCAATTACACTTCATTGAAAGTTAAGTCACTGTGAAAGGAATATATAGCTATGTTAATAAACAAAACAAAGTTCAGATTAAGAGGTCTGAAAACCATGCCAGGTATGATGACTATGTATATAATCCCAGGATTTAGGAGATGGAGTCCGGACGATCACAAGTTCAAGTCCAGCTTAGTATATTAGTGAGTTCTCTGAGTCTGGGCTGCTATATAGAGGGACCATGTCTCAGAAGAACAAGTCAAATGATAATACCAACACAATCTCCTGAATCCCAACAGGTTTTAAAATCTTTTTAACATTGGAATTCCTTTAGTCTTCCAAAAAACCAGTATATTATCTGAGGCAATTAAGTTCCCTCCCTGTATTGGTGCATCAATAGGCACACACCGTGAAGGGTAAAGGTAACAAGTGTTTAAGTCTATTAAACTGTAGCAGATAATTTTTACTACATAAAGGCAATGAATGGCCAATTCTATGAGTCTGACCACAAAGGCAATCTGTGTCTTAAAAAAATTATTTATTATGATTATATATGATGTGTGGGTGTGAACGTGGGTCTTGGTGCCACTGCATGTGTGGTGCAGCCACAGAACAACTTTGTGGAGTTGTCTCTGCCTGTCCTGCTTTACCTGGGTCGTGGTGATCAAACTCAAGCTGTCAGATTTCTCCGACAAGAACCTTTACCCACTGAACCATCTCGCTGCGAGAGGCAGGAAGCTGGCAGGCAGAGCACTAACTCACTAACTTGTTCCCCAGCAGTATTTCCCTTTCCTGTGTTCAAAACTTCCACAATTGGAAGGAAAAAGTCTTCTTGTAGGATATCCAAAGCATGGCTTTTCAAAAACCAATTTTTTTCCCTTAAATACTTGTGATCTTGTCTTCCCTAAATTTACTTTACAAGTTTGCTGACTTAGAAACCATTTTCAGACTTTTAGCACTAATCCAGTTCCCCGTGGAAAGCGTCCTTCCCCTCACAAAGCAGCCCCCATGTATTGAGTCTGGGGTCACCCGGGCCATGTCTGTCTGGATAGTTGGTCCTCTTATACCTCTGTCTTCAGTGATTTCCCAGCCATCCAGTTCTGTTATTTCAGTAAAGCACTGATCCAACTTAATTTCTTTATTGCACAACTGCTACTATAGATGGCAGGACACTTTCTGTTTCGTATGTTATGGGATGTTTAGTACCATCCTTGGTACCACATGCCACCAATGCCCCATACTAAAATGTCTTCAGACATTATCCAATGTCTCCTTTCATTGAGGTTTCATAAGATGAAATAAACCACTGCCCAAATCCAAAGTTCTAGAAACTAGAACTGTCTTCTCAATTAAAATGTCTCAATGGAGACTTTGTTATTTACTAACTCTTGCAGTGCTGGAAATTAAACCTGGAGCTAGTTAACATATTAAGCTAATTAAACGTGTTAAACTAATACTGAACCACTGAGCTAAACTCGAGCCCTGACAGAGACACATTCTATATCACTTCCTTGGTGTCAATGAAACACACCTGTCAGATCATTTGTGTATTTGAAATTCCCCATTTTGTACTTGACTTTTATTTAAAGATGTGTTTTACAAATTAGTAAGACAACATGAAACAGAAAAAGTAAGGTAAAGAAGAGATAAGATTAAAAACTTGTGATTAAGAGTAAAGTTAGGTTGCAAATAATAAACCCTTTCATTTTTTTTTCTAGAGTTCAGGAAAACTTCTAGTGTCATTGATCTCTCCATGTTGTCTCCTAGCCTGGCTTGGAATTTCAGCATGAGTAGTAGATGCCAGCGCTCCACTGGCCTTTAGTTGTGCTTACACAGAGCACATGGCCTTGAATCCAAGCTGTGACTCTTACACCTGTGCATGGGGTTACCACAGGAGCAAATCATAGCACCAGGCAGGTTTGGTGTTTTCATCAGAGGTGGCCCCTCAGGTGCACCCTCTAATCCTTTCCTGTAGAGCTGGGTCACCCCACTCAAGCCACACAATCTCTCCCTTTCACTTTCAGTTCACCTGCTATTTTAACAAGAAGATTGAGGTCATTGTGTGGAAATGACTTGCGAATCTTTGCAGTTCCCTTCAGCATTCACCAGCCCCATCTCCGAACATTCTTAAGGTCCTCCAGACTCAAAGCAAAGGTTCTTCCTGCCATGTGACCTTACTCCTTTTTGGAGACTGACTTTAGTCCTTTGCAAAGGCTGAGACCTTATCATCCATTATCTCCTTTTGTCCTTTATCTTCAATTTCTTCATTGCTGACTCCTTCCCTTCACCCTGTGGAGTCTCCTAATCAAAAAGAAAAACAAACAAAAACAAACCAATCTCTCTTTCACTGCTGCCCTGGGGCTGTCCAATTTCTCTCCTTCCCAACACTTTGAAACTCTGGAACAGCAGTCTCCACTCATTATTCCCCATTTCTGAGGCCTGCTCCCTCCCCAGCACAGGGCCATCTGATTCTAACCCCATTTAACAGAGCAAGCTCTCTGTAAAGGCACATACAACCTATAGCCCTTATCTTGCCGGCTCTCTCAGGGGTATTTGACACTGTTAACTACAGTTCTTTTTCACTCCCTAGACAGTTACTGTTGCACTCCTTTGCTTCCCTTCTTGCAGCGTGTTCTTTTTTTTCTTGTAAAGAATTATTTCACAGACTCTCATTTCTCAGGTCCTCGTTCCAGAAAATCATGAATGAAAAATTCACACCAATAGTTACTGCAGGTAATATCAGTGAGTGACTTTGACTAACTAAAAACAGTAAACACCATAGGAACCACAGAGCGTGTCCACCTAAGCGCTTGGCATTTATTCCTGAGGGAATGACTGTCTTCTTGGAGACCTATATGCAACCTGGTCCCCCTGAATGAGCAAAGCTACTCTTGGGACTGATGCTACATCGATGACCCCAAGACTCTTCTTAAGCGAAGCTGTAGAATTACATATTGTACATAGGTGCTGACAGCCTGTCAGTGCCAAGCATTGCAGAACAGTGGAATATAATGGAGTCTCATAACATTGTAATTCTTGGTACATAATCCTGTGAGATTTGGCTAGTATAGAGTCTCATACCATCATAACAAGCTCTCCCCTCCACATCAGAATTATTTTGAACTTCTCTTTGACAAATTCTCCCACCCCAATCCCAGGCAACCAATTTGCTCTAGGTCACTACAGTTTTCTCTCTTTAAGAATGTCATTATCAAGGCAAAAAGGAAAAGAAAAAGTCTCTTTTGCTTTTATGTTATTTCACAAACATAATATGTCTGGTATCATCTGGTGTCTGGTATCGAGGCATGCATTGAATTTGTTGCTTGTTATTACTAAGCAGTATTCCATTGCATGCATGCACCACGGTTTGTTTGTCACCTTTCCCACTGAAAGACATTTGGGTTGTTTATTATCTTTGGAGCTTTGAATAAAGTTGCTCTAAGCATGCACCTAGAATTTTTTGTGAGAAGCTATTAAGGTCTGTATATGAAATGTTACACATAGGCTCATATGATTGAAGACTCCATCCTTAGACAATGGTGCTGTTCTGGAGATAGGACCACCACTACGCTTGAAGAAGCAGAGTACTAGGGGCAAGCCTTAAAGTTAGTTGCATCGCCCAGCCACACTTTCTGTTTCTTAGCCAATGCCATGTAGCCAGCTACCTCACGCTCTTGTCACCATGCCTGTCTTCTTAAAGTTATAAACTGAAATACCCCCCACCCTCCACACATTAAGTCTCATCCTGCCAGACATTTGATAGAAACTTGGTAGCAAGAAGAAGAGATGTGACTTCTGTGATAAACCCAACCGTGTATCAGACTTGAATTGGGATAGACGTGAAAGAGCATAATGGGCCATTCCGGTGGCATTTTGGAAGACCATAATGCTAAAAGAAATGCGGCCGATGTTGGTCTGGTTAGCTCTTGAAGCTTCTGCAGGAAAAGGACTTTATTGACAATTAAATTAGAGGTCATTTGTAGTGTTTTCCAAAGAATCTGGCTGCCTTCTGCCAGAGCCGGCAGTGAGAATACAAGGGAGGCTGAATTCAAAAGTAAGGGACTAATGTGCTTCTCAAAGGAAATTTCAAGATTGAAAACATTTAAGTTGTGTCATGGTTACTGCTCACTGCTCTTACCCAGGTCCCCAATGAGAGAGTAGCAAGTACAACAGAAAGAAAAGAACAGTGTGCAATGTAGTGAGGAAAATAGTGCGTGCATGCTTAAAGATGCAGGGGAGCAGTATTGGAGAGATGGCTCAGGAGTTAAATCATTACTTTGCAAGCAGAAGGATCTGAATTCTGATCCTAGATACTACAAAAAAAAAATGCAGGGTGACTATAAATAATGATAGAATTAATATGAAAATGCATATTTATCAAGTTGCTAACTTCGTTTCCTTTGTACAAATCCTCAGATGAGACACTGGTGGATTGCATGATACTTTCTTTTAAATTTTTATAAGAACCTCCATATTGGTGTTCTTTAATCATATCACCATTTTATGTACCAATCAACAATACTGAAACTTTCTCTTTACTCCACATTCTCCTCTGTGCTTGGTATTTCTCTATTTTTGATAACAGAGAGCTTAATAGGTGTCAGATATCTAATTCTAGCTTTGACTTATATTTTCCTGATAATAGTATTAGTAAATGCTTTTTCATTTACCTATCAGCTATCTACAATCTTCTTGGACAAATAGTCAAGTTCCTTGTCCATTTTTAAAACCAAAGTATTTGGCTGTTTTTTTTGCTATTAGGTTGTATGAGATTCTTATATATTTTGTATATTAATCCTTTATTGGTTAAATATAAATTATTTTATATTAAATATTTAAATTTAATTTAAATAAATTAAATTTAAATTTTAAAAATTTAAATATTAAATATTGAATATTAAAATATTTTTCTACCATATTGAAAAAAATACAGAGTGAATATGGCAGCAACCAATACTTCTGGCTCTGGAAGGTGGAACTTGGAAAACCCCAGAGCAAAGCAATAAGGAGATAAAGCAATCCAAGGTGATTCATGAGTTTACTTTGGTCCTGCACAGGCACATATAGTACCCTCTTCTGTACACACACACACACACACACCTTATACATGAAAAAAAAAAGGAAAATGTGGGCATGGCAAGTGCTGTGATAGTGGGTGTGAATCTTAAAGACATGACCATCATTAGATAAGCCTAGTTCTCAGCATTGGGACAACAGAAAAGGTGCTCTGTGGTCAAGATTCTGTTCATCCAAGTTTCTACCTGTGACATCACAGAATTCATTTGAAAAGATAGGCCCTGAAATAAGAT
Source organism: Typhlomys cinereus (assembly GCA_023101885.1). NCBI lineage: Eukaryota > Metazoa > Chordata > Mammalia > Rodentia > Platacanthomyidae > Typhlomys > Typhlomys cinereus. The sequence continues at coordinate 2,940,823 of JALPQD010000176.1, read as the reverse complement.
CATCACTACTGGAAAGCAATTGCTTAGGAAAGTGTGTCCCCAGATTCAGCTCCAAAGGTATAGACAGGCCACTAAAAACTACCATCCAAGAAGATCAGGTTCCATCTCAAGACCTAGTAGTAGAACTGGCAGCATTGAATATGTGGTACTAGTTGTGCAGGCATGAAAGATGGAAGAGTGAGGGAAGCATGCACTGAAGTTTCTGAAAGCTGTTGGGAACATGCAGCGTGTGGCAGGGTTGGAGTCCTCATGAGGGGGCTCTAAGAGACCACTGAATGAAGCTACAGAGATGAAGTGTAAGCTGAAATGGAGACATCAGGATTTTGGACATGTAGGACCTTGGAGACATCCCACAAGGAAAGCTTGGCACAGACTGGAACAAACCCAAGACAGGGCAGTTTTTGCTGCGTAGGTGATGCTGCCCGAGCCCTGTGGAACCCAGATGGTCCCATCATGAGCCCCCCATAGTAGATGTGGAACTGCAAGGTGTAATGTTTGTCCTTCAGGTTTTGGTCTTGTTTTCCTCAATTGTTCATTGCTATGTTTCTGTCCCTCCTTTAGGAATGGGAATGTTTAGTCTATCCCACTGTCTGTTGCGAGTATATGACTTAATTTTTGATTTCACAAGGGCTCTTGAAGTTGGAATAATTGTATTTACATTGTGTGGTGTCTGTATGCCTACAGGAACTTGGGGATAGAAGTCAGGTTTGAAATGTCCTTCAAGACCCCTATGTTTGAATGCTTCATTTCCAGCTTGTGGGATTGTTCTGGAAATTGTGGAAATTTTAGAGGCTAGAAACTTACTTAGCAGAGGTAGTGGGGTCAAACCTTGAGGCTTTATAGCTTGGTCCCACTTTCTGTCTCTTTCTCTGTTCTTTGACTATTGGTGCAACGTGATTAAACTGCCTCATGTGCCTGCTGCCAAACTTCCCTGCCACCATGGGCTGCATCTCTTCTTGAACTATAAGCCAGGATAATAAACTCTTCCTCTTCTAAGTGGCTTCTTGACAGGAAAATAATATAGAACCTAAGTTTTCATGTAACAAGTAGCCGAGAGTGACTGAATTTGTGTTAAGTAGTAAGACACCACAGAACTTTTTCCAGAATGATTCATGCCATTCTGCGTTTTTCACTAGCATTTGGTGATAATGCTCTTTTCACTTCTTTCATTTCAACTACTCTAATTATTATCATACTTTCAATGCATTTCTTAATGAAGAATAATATCAAACAACCTGCCCTATGCTTATTCACCATCTGTATGTCCTCTTTGTGAAGTGTTCAAATATTCTGCCCAATTTTTAGTGAGTTATTTTCTGTTCTTGGGTTTTGAGGGTATTTTTAAACTATTATTCTGAATGAATGGATGAAGGTTTTTTTTTTGTGAAATATGCAATTATCATTTCAGTCCAGGCTTTATTTTTCTCTACAGTAGTTTTTAGAGTAAGAGTTTTTAAATTTTAGTGTAGCCATGATTGTTTCTTCCTGTCATTTTTGTTTCTCCTGTAGTTTCTGATTTTGGTATAGTATCTACAAGTTCTTCACTTAACTCAGATTACACATATCTTCAAAATATATATTTTTTAATTTTTGATGTTTAAATGTGTGGTCTATGTCGAGTTTTTAAAATAATTTGTGATATTGAAATTTGATATTTTGTTAGCAAATATCCAAGAATTCCATCATCATTTACTAAAAGGATTGTCTTTTTTTACCTTAAGTTGTCTCTATATGGTTGTCAAAAAATCAATTAATCATATATAAATGGATATATTTCTGATTTCCTTGTTAAAATATTTTATTTGAGAGAGAGAGAGAGAGATAAGAGAGAGAAAATACTTGCTATAGCACTCATGTGGAGGCCACAACTTTCAGCAGTCTGTTCTCTCCTTTTGCCTTGTAAGCTCAAGAGATCAAACTGAGATCTTCATATTCGCATTCAGGTGTCTTTCCGGGCTAGGCTACCATGCTGACCATGGCTTATGCATTATGTTCCTCTTCACAGTATCCCACACATTTCCATCCACACATTTCTCCGTCCATCTCTCCTTCAATCCATCCATCCACATAGAGAATACTTATATGTGGGCTATGAACCCCAGCACCAAAGGAATGAATAAGGAATCTTTAGGGATTTTTTTCTCATTTTTATTTATTTTTTTTCTACTTTTACGAGTGTATTGAGTATTCATCCCAGCTTCCCTCCTTCCCTCCAAAACATTTTTGAAAACTTGTTTTAAACATTAAATAGTACTTATCTGTGTAATTACTAATAATTACTAATCCATAAAAGGTCACAAATTTAAACTAATTAAACAATTCCATCCAAATAACCTGAGTAACTATTATATAGTGAATAAGGATAATTTTAACAATTATAGTTCCAGATATCTATAATGTCAGATAAAAAAGGAAGAAAATTATCTTTAGAGTTTATATAAGAAAAATGAATACCCAAAAGAATAATAAGATATTTTAGTTTCTAAAGTTAAAAAACTAACCCACAATGACATGATTAGAAAGTACTTAATATTTTAGAAAATCGTTGTGTACATGATTAATTTACAAGTCTCTCTTCAATATGTTTTCTTTTAAAATATATTAGTTTCATCTTCCCATGATTTCTTTCTATTTTTAGCAGAGTTGACTATTTAGCAGTTTACTTAGATTTCTATCAAGCCTTCCCTAAAATATACATATAAAACTGTATAACTCCTATGCACTACTGAAAGACATTTCACAAAACATTGTTTATTTTATCTTAGTGAGGACTAACCTTTTAAAATCAAAAGTGTGAGGAATTTCTTAGTAAGAAAAATTTGCAGTTAAGAAAAAAGAAGAAGAACATCAGTAGATGGGACCTTCTTTCATAATTTTTTTTTATTCTTAACTTACAGTTCCTCCCCCCACCCCACCAAGATGATTTTTCAAAAGATGATTAAATGATTTGGAATTCGAATTTAAGAAAATTTCCTCAAAATGATTTTGATTTTTCCATTGTGAATGTCATGTAACTATGTATGTTATGGTGTATGGTGTGTTTTATTTTGGAGCTATCTTTTTTTTTTTTAAGGCCTGAGTAACAGCTACAAATCAAGTCTAATTGGAATGCTGTGACCCACTCACATCCAGACTGGTGGATGAGAATTGTGTGCTGAAGCACCGTCTTCATGCCTGTGCAGCTGGGGAGTTTATCACTCAGACTCTGCCACAGTCCCTGGGGTTAAAGGGCATAGCAAGGTACTGAGAGAGGCCAAAGCACTCCATGCTCTATTGAGTGCTTTGTGCTGAAACTTCCAGAGGTTTATTGATGCAGTGGGACTAGAAAAAGGAAAGCACAGCTAATTTTCTCCACAGCCTTCCCCCTTTCTCACAGACCTCGAGATATTTGCAGTTATCATTGTTACAAATGGATGCAAGAATTTTCCCTTACTATTTTTTTGTTAGTGTGAAATAATGGATTTCCTTTTTCTTATCAGGGGTATTTACTATATTAAATATAAACCTTAACCTAAGTAATAGTATACTATCTATATTAAATATAAATCTAAACGGTATATTACTTCTCATGTTAGGGCAAATAGATTATTTCCATTTTGTTTTTAAAGTACTAAAATGTGAACAAGACAAAATAATCTTGTATTTGAATCCTTTATACCAAGTGGATAAGAATAAGTCAAGATTAGTGTGCAACATATGTGTGCATATGTGTGCATTGAGTTCCATTCACTTGCATAATTAATATATGTTACTATTTTTAAAGAGTTAGAAAATTATGTTTACAAACAAAGCAAAATGTAAGACAGTATAATTTATTACTTTTATCTTCTCTGTTGAGATTGTTTACATACTAAGAAACATACAATAAATCCTGTGTGAGACAGAATGAATTATACTCATAAATGTAAATTTTGCAGAATAAAAAAAGTGGTAAAGCCAGCATACTAAAATTAGCTATCAACGTATTTATTAATAAGTAGAGTTATATACTTTATAAAATTAAAAGCCAAGTATGGGTGTAGTTCAGACAAACAGCATCTGCCTATTATATGTGGGGTCATGGCTTTTGGAGAATATTTTCCAACATTCCTTTTTTCGCTTCTCCTTATCACTCTGGTTAATGTACAGAAATGCTAATATAGGGGGTCCCACAGATGCTCACTGGTATATTGTTCATACAAGTGAAAAGTGCAAAATTTTTGAAGCACCTACCAGTACATATTGATGGTATCAATCCACATAATAAAATCTGTAATAAAAGCAATGAGGTAGTTTCATAGTTGTTAATATGGAAAGAATAAGTGACTAGTAAATTCAAAAAAGCTAGCTAAGTGTATTATTGTCTCCAAGAATAATGATCTTCTATAAAATAATAAATTAGAGGCTGGAGAGACGGCTCAGGGGTTAATATTCTGTCTTGCAAGTAGAAGGTCCTGAGTTCAGATCCCAGGTCCCACGTAAAAACGCCAGGTGGAAAGGTGGCGGCCAGCACTTTCAACCCTGGTGGGTGGAGCCTGAGAACTCCAAGAAGAAGGAGGTAGAAGAAGGAGGAAGTGAAATAATCCAGAACGATTCCCAAAGTCACCCCTCGTCCTCCACTGTGACACACAGTATGTTCTAATACACACACACACACACACACACACCCTACATACAAAATAAATAAGATAATAAATTAGTGCACTGGTAGTGGATACTAAGGTGATACTAATGTGATAATTGTGTATGTGTATGTGTGTGTGTGCCTGTGTGTGGTGTATACATAAGTGTGTGTATGTTATGCTTGCCTTGGTTGGTTAGTGGAACAAGGTCTCTGTTTTTTGTTGCTGCTTACCCCTGGCTAGCTAGCCAGTGAGCTTCTGGGACTTCCTGTCTTCACCTCCCATCTATTTCACAGTAGGAGCACTGAAGTTATAGATGTGGGCTACTGTGCCTGGCTTTACACAGGTTCTGGAGATTCAAACTCAGATCTCATGCTTGTACAGCAAGCACTTTATCCAATGGCTCATATCCCCTGCTTCTCATATCTCATATTTCAAGGTGGGTTTCGCATATCCTGAACTTATATTTTAATAACTTTCAAATTATTAGAGCAATTATATATAACTCATAATAAAAACATAAATACAGATATTCAAAAACTGAAGCTTTTTTATAAGATGTTATCAGATAAGAAACCATGTCTCTTTATTGATGCATGAAACTTGACTATGGACATAGTAAGAACTATGGTTTATTTGTAGACCAAATTATAAATACGCAGACTCTATTGATCAGGTTTTGGTTGCTCTATTTCCTTATTTAAACAAAACTATTTAGCATGAATGTAAGAGGATGTATTTAGAGTTTGCTGAAAGGTTGTGTGCTGAAGGCCACATATTTAATATAAATGCTTTAGGTTTCCCTTCTTCTTGCCTATGTTTTGAAATTTTTAATTGCATGTTTTGGAGAAAAAAGCACAACAGCCCATTCCTTGTGCTGCTGAGGAGAAAAATCTCATCATCTTGGTCTTAATCACAAAGTATGCAGTGGATTGCAGAACAGAGTTTTGGCAAAATTGAGATGCTTCATTCTCATAAACCATTTGGTCCCCAAGTAGACAGATGATATACAAGGTGGCCTTCCTGTCATCCTGGATGAGATGGAGAAGGTACGTGCCTGCATGCAGAGGAGGGAATCTGTGCTCTAGCCTTGGTGATTTTTATGTCTAGTCTGATCACTGTGACAGGTTTATCACCACGATGAGAGAATCAAAAACTTGCTAGCCTAGAGAGGGGCTTGAAAATGAAGAAGGACTCACTGTCTGGAAAATGAGATCATGGCTTGGACCGCTGTAATCATTATCAACAGCAAGCATATAGTGAGAACCTCCTACATGAAAGGCATTGAATTAAGTGCACTGAGGCTGAGGTTATAAAATTCACAGGAGGAGCTGACAGAATGATGGACGTTTACAGTTGATTTAATGGCAAAGTCATTCCAGACACTACCAAATCGGTAGGGATTGAAGGATTCTGTTTCTTTTGAAACCATGTCTCTCCCTTCTCAAAAAATTGCACACAAAAGATTGCATGCAAAAATAAAGGTTCACTTATTTATAGATCCAGTCTTCTACTTTAAAATGATTTGTTAGGTTTGTAATAGAGATAGAAATGATCATCTTGTTTTCAACTCTATGGTAAATCTACATTTGCCTGTCAATAATATATACTTTCAAAATTCATTTTAATTAAATCTAATTATCCTTGCTTATCTGTTTTCTATTAATCATATTTTAGTTTCTTCCAAGTCCATTTGAGTTTTTAAGTTTTTTTTCCCATAACAATTAATCACCTAAACTTTTTATAATGTTTTCATAAGTCTCAAGTAGACATGGTCTTCAAGAACTCTGCCTGTCAACCAAGGTACCCATCCTGAATGAAAAACATGAAAACTCACTTCCTTACCATATGAAGTATTGGTTCCATTAGGCAAGAAGTTAGTAATGATAGTCTTTAAGACTGTTGTTTTTCTTTGGGTATTTGTTGATTTCATTGTTACAAAATCTTTCTTAGTTTCTAGAGTACTTAATGTGAGCTATGTGTCAAATCCTTCAGCTCAGTAAAACCAACAGCAAGGCACGTAAGGTTTTTTTTGTTTTGTTTTGTTTTTTAACCTGATGATATTGCTTCTGGAAGAATCTGTTCAGTCTTCCAAAATTAATATGCAGTCATTACTCCTCCCATGCAGCCTTTCATGTGCACTGGTCATGGAGCACACTAAGTGTTACATTGCAGGAGAACATGATTTCAAAATCCTGTAACTCTGCATTTTCTATTAAATAGATGAATAAACAATATGCACTAATGTTAACAATGCCGCATTTAAGATCTCCTCGGTGATAGTGGCCACCACCAGTTTCCATCTTAGGTGAATGGTATTTCTACAAAGGAGCTGCAAACCAGATGGATATACAGAACGAAAGCCCAAAGCTCTGTGTTCTTTCCATTCTCTGACTCCCCCAAGGAATGGCCATGGCTTTCTGGGTTGCTTTGCTTTTCATTTGACATAACCCTCTTTGAATGTCAGGAGAAAGGGATGGTGGAAAGGCAAGCAGCTTTAATGTCACTTCCATGTGGCTTTTTCCTCTCTTTGACAAGGGTGAAAGAAGCTTACCTCTGGAGCGTTGCTGATTTTATAAACCCTTACCAGGTGAGAGAAGGCGCCTCAGCCTTTTGTTGGCACAGTTATTCAGAGATTGAGTCTCAGGGGACTCAACGGCTCCTGACACCAGGAGCACACCTTGAATTTTCCGAATGAAATATTCTCGCATATCAGATCTATAACAAGTGATACTTATCTGTTTCATCAGATCAATGTCAGTGTCATATTAGGAGTTGCTGAAAGGACTTATTATTATCAATTAATGTCAGTTTTGTAGTTGTAAATGGTAAAAAGTTATTAGCAATTTTTCAGAATGTTGCACCTCCTTTCAGGGTACTCAGACTAAAAAAAAATATTTATGGGACATCGGAGAATTAGCCTTCGATTGCTCATCAGAATTTCTTTTTTTTTTTTCCAACTTGAAGTTTCCTTACTTTTTCATCTTTACTTCCCTTCTTCAATTTCCCCTTCATATTGATTTTTAGAATTTCCTCACTGTACCTTCATTGGACTTATGACCTAGAACTATGGCTCACTTTCCATTTTTCACTGTAACGAGCTCAATCCACAATCATGTGCCAGCTCTTGTGTACATAGGAACTGAGAACCCTGTGTGACAACCAGAGACTTGAGGAAACTACTGAGCTTCTCCCATGTGTTCTCTAGGTGAATGAGAAAGGTAAATCAAAGTGATATGGACTAAAGGGAAAGAATGAAAATTGTATTAAATGGATCATTGACATTTACTGTGACATCTTCTTGCCTAGATATTCTTCCCATGTTTTCATAGTCGTTTGTGGAGATAGAAATCTATTTGATGCTCTCAGTTGAAGCACCTCCAACTCTTCTTTATAATGAAGTAGTTTATCTTGGCCTTGACATGATTAACCTTTGCACATTACAGGTCTGTGACAATTCGCTTACTAATACTGTCTTAAGGATACACTCTTCTTTAATGAACAATCTATCCTTATGACACGTGTTTTCCCAATGCTAGATGCCTACCCTAGCCAATTTTTAAATAGCAAAAGCTATGTATAGCTTTTCTAGTGCTCTTTCAGAATCACTTCAAATATGCTAGAGGCCTGTTTTTCCACCTATTGCAAAGATATCCGCTTATTGATGGATTATAAGGAACATACTGTACAAAAGTGGTGGGCTGAGAAGTTGTGGTACTTTTTAAGCAAACAGACTTAAAAATTTCTTTGAGTTTTAAAATTCATGTAACTTTTTTGCCCTGACTTGAGTGGATTCTTAATGTTTATGATAGTGCAAAATGTTGTTTTGATTATATAAACTCCTCTCTGAATATTTTCACTAAAAGAGATCACCTATCATTGTTTCTATTCATTGTTTTGTGGCAGTATAATATTAGTCCTCCCCCCATACCCCCAACGGAGAGACAGGAATGAAGGAGAATTTGTCTTTTCCTTCATTCCCTCTAACTCAACTGCTGAGTACTCACAACTAAGCTACTTAATCCCCCCAATCCCCTACCCCCACAATGGTTATGCCCATGTAGACACAGCTTCCTTTCCCTTCTCTACTGAATGAGCTCACATTTTTACCTGTGGCTATAGAATATTCTATGTAAAATAGCCTCACCTATTTTATGCTATATTAGTGCCCTTATACCTACGCATTCTAAGTACCACTCCTCCATATGTCTTTGATTAAGAACTGTAAGCGGTCAAAGGCTTTCCATACTTCTGGAATTGAAGTGCACCATGAAGAGCTAATCTAGAAGAAAATATAATATATGCATTTGGATGATTTTTAAAATTTACTTTCCACTGATTTCTTAATATAGCTGTTTACTTTTCTATTTTTTTTAAGCGTGTGGTGTTTGTGCATGTAGATGAGTTTGCACATGCATGTGTTTATATGTGGGAGCAGGGGTGTTGGCCTCAGCCACTTTCAACCTTTAATTTTTTTTATTTATTTAGTTGGGAGGGAGGGATGGAGAAAGAAAGAGAGGGGCAGACTGAGAGATAAAAACAGAGAGGGAGAGCGGGAGAAAGAGAAACAAAGTGGGTGTGTGTGTGTGTGTGTGTGTGTGTGTTTGTGAGAGAGAGAGAGAGAGAGAGAGAGAGAGAGAGAATGCACAAATATGTGTGCCATGGGTGGAGCTCAGAAAACAGAAGTTCATTTTCTCCTACTACGTAGATTTTCAGGGATTGACCACAGATTGCCTGGCTGTGTGTCTCTCCTGCTAAGCTGTGTCACTGACCCTCTCCACCTTATTGTTTGAAACAATCTGTCAGTGAATCTAGAGCTCACCTTTTAAGCTAGATTGGTAGCTAGTGATTGATTGCCAACCCCCTCCCCTGGCTCCACCCTGAAGCCCTAGGGTTGCAGATGTGTGCCACTGTGCCTGGTTTTTATGTGGAGATCTAGACTCAGGTTCTTATGATTGCATGATAGTCATGCTGCCAACTGAACCATCTCCTTAACTTCTATTTGCTTATTTATTACTTTTAACCTTTTAAGGTACTATAAATTACATCCAAGACCTTCCTTGAACCCGTATAACCTTTTTGTTTGAATTAATGCAGATGTGTATTTGCGCTTCAGATAGTTGCCTGCTAGAGGTGTGAAGAACAATAAGCCAGAAGCAGGGATGAATACAGTAGTCAACTGTGATAGGGAATACATTCTTCAGTCATTGGTAGGGTAATGCTTAGCATTTTGGCATTGGCAAGGGCCTAGGTTGGACCAGAAGCACCCCTCCCCCTTAAAATGCAGTAAAAATTTTGAATATGAACTGAAATCTGTATCTGGATCTTTTGTATTTCCGTGTGAGACTGATTCTGTTCTTAACTAAAGATGTCAGGCAGTGGCTCCTTTGAAGGAAATTATGAGACTATAAGTGCTAGAAATCAGGATAAATCTGAAAGTGAAGTCTAATCGTCAAATTGAGAGGTTGTCAGAGTTGCTGATGATGTGCCGGTTAGTCCGTAGGATGAAATGGCAGCAGTGATTGACCTGCAGTCTCTCCCCAGGAAACAACAGATTACCATGCTCAGCCTCTGACCCTTGCTCTGTTCCCGGGTAGCACAGTGTGTTGTGTCCCAGAAGTAAGGTGTTGGCAGACACCCTGTTTTTCTCTCTCTCTGTCTCCCAAAAATGCTTTGAATAGGCTGCTGAACTTGTTTATATTATTTGCTTCAGTGGCTTGCCTTGGCAAATTACTCCCTGTCTTTATTGTTAAATTCAGTGTGCTGGTAGTGTTTTAATTTTAGCTGGTAGCCAGCCTAGTGTTTAACATGTCTGTTAGTGTAAACAATATTGAATACATTGATATTCTCTCTGAGATAGAAGCTTCTAGAGTTTTCACTCAGTAGCCTGAAATTCTTCGTGTTTGCATACCAAATGCGCTTAATTTTGCAAGAAAAGGAATCATATGTGCGATTCTGCCCTATGTTGTAGTGCTGGGCAGGCAGCCGCCTTCTGTCACTGCAAAGACCGCCCTTCGCCGTTCTCTGCACACCAAGCCCCTGAGATTCATGCAGACATCCCTCTGTATTCCACAGCACACCTCATTGATCTTTCCAGTTTTATTGCCCCTGCTCCTGTTTTCCCCGGGAATCCCTGCTGGTCTGTCCCTGTAGGATTCTGGCTCTATTCTGAATTACCTACTTAGTCTAAATCTCTGAAGCCTGAATTCTAGTGATCGAGCGCTCAGCTGCACGGCTCTGCCTGGAAGCTGCCATCCATTTTCTGTAGTTGGTAGTTGGGTAATCCTTCGGTATTTATCTTTAATATCATTTCTGCGTAATTTGTGTAATTTATGCATCTAGAAATAACATCACAGGAACATTTTGAATGCATTTATAAAATCGAATCGTTTAACATGGCAACGGCAGTGTTTTCTCTGAAAAGTATGGCTTTCCAAAGAAAATGTTACATTATAATATCCTACACTGCCCTAACTGCTTGAAATTTAGAGTTAATAACTTTTTCTGTGTTTTTTCCCCCAATGTATTTCTATTTTAAATGGCATATAATAAGTGTACTTTTGTTCTGGTCAGGGACAATGTGACATTTCAATACTTGTGTATAATGTACAGACTGTGTTTTATGTGAATATGTATCTGAAGGGTGAGTGACTATACACAATTCAAATTCTGCTTTAGTCCTCCTATTACAGGCCTTAGACTCTATTAGATTAATTGTCAGATAACTATATCCTCAATACCAAATGGGGTTTTCACAGATAATGAGAAAAGACTGTCATGCTGTTTTCTTTACTGCATAATTCACATACTGGAAATGACAGAGGTTTAAAAGAAAGACCCCTTTGTTTTATTTGCTACCCAGTGAATTCTCCGTAGCCTGTGTTCTTGTGGCTCTCAGTGACTGCTCAGCAGTAGACATCCCCTCTAGGAAGCTCATTGTCCTCAGGCTCCTTAAAGCTACTTCAAGATTGGCACCCCAGCTTTCTGTCCACAGACTCTTTCCAGTGCTGTGGGACATCCAGTCCAGGTGACACATGCCGGGGGAGGCAATTAAGACAAGGTCCCATTGGTAGAAGGCATAACTGTTTTAATACAAATGAGGAAGTGCGGTCAAGTGGTTTCATCACAGTCTTAACTAGGTAGAGAACTTGGAACTTTTGCTCCCTATAGCAACGTCGTCTTCAACACCATATTCAAATCCAGCTGTTTCATGATGGAGCAGTAAGTAGACTTTTCAAAGACTGGTTCTCAAGTTGCTCACTGCCTGAAAGAGCTGTTGATGATTCATTGTAGTAGTCCATCCTTTGCTTTGGAAAATAAGTTGATTTAATGCAAAATATTGCTGATGTAATTGTTCTGTGAATTGAAGGACTTGATTTGAAAGAGTGTGAGTGTTGAGGACTAGGCCTTTGAGAATGAGATGAAACATCCTACAGAAAATGGGTAAATGCCAGTTCACATGATTTATTCCATTTCCAAACTTTTCTGACTCTTGTAAACCTTACTATTTTGTGTACAATCTGTGAACATTAGTTAAGGGGTGTGTGTGTGTGTGTGTGTGTGTGTGTGTGTGTGTGTGTGTGTGTAAGTATAATACACAAAAACTCAAAGAATTAATAAGGTAATATTTTTTCATTTGTTAATATATTATAAAATTCTCCCTATATTTGCAAAATAGTCTTATTAAATCTTATTAAATTAATGGCTGTCTAATAGTATTACTGTATCTAATCAGACATTCAATCCCTTGTTGTTGAACAGCACAGTTATTTATATTTTTTCATTTATTCATAGTAATATTTAAAATGTACTCCTTAAGTTTATGCACGATTGTTCTTTCTACATAAATTGCTAGAAATGAATTTTAAGACTTTTGAAAAGAAATGCCAGATCAGTAGACGTTATCTTAAATATTCTAATTCCAAGATTTTGTAGTTTTACCCCATAACAATAGGCTTTTATGTTATAATGAATATGATTATGCCTTGACAGTCTTAAAGATCTCTGGCACGTTTTTTAGGAACTAACAAGTACTAAGCCTGAATGCTGTTTTTCTCTTTTCAGAATTTACCAAGAATCTTAGACTTACTAAACAGAACTACATCTCCCATCTCCTCAGAAACAGATCAAACAACCAATTGACTCTTATCTATCATTGAAATATGCATGTAGCTGTGTACTCTTCTGAATGGGTTGAAAGTAACATTTACATGGCCTTGGAGGATGGCTGGTACATTGGTTGACTCACATTTAGTTTGAGGCCTTGGAATTTACTTCTCGTTTACCATACCAGGTAGTATCATCTGTCTTCCTTAAATGTGCAAGACATATATCTGTACAGCAAGCCACTCTTGCTTGTAAAGACTTCTGGAATTTTCCTTCCATTATTCTTTTATTAATGGAGTTTTTATATCATTTATTTACCTTTCAATTGGCAGTTGGAAATGCTTATAGTAAAGAACACTGAAGTGAAAAGTAAAGGTAGGAATAAAATTTAAGTAAACTGACTTACTTATGATTACATGAACACTTAATTAAATTTCCATTAGAATTTGAAACTGGATATGTGATTATTGCCGTAGTTTCAATATTGTTCCACTGTAGCTTGAAAGGTCAAATGTATTGTTTCTATATATTAATGAAAATGACAGATTCGCCAGAGCAGGGTATTTCCAGAGTAGACATTTCCATCTTCAAATGCAATTATTTTCTTCTTACTCAGGATTGTGCACGGTTTCCTGGTGAAGGTGAAATCTGCTAACTGAACTTGTTTCAAAATTGCAATAAATTCAGTACTTTTAAGTCTTTCATTTAGTAAATATTGACCAATTTCCTACTTTGGGCAAAGCAGTGTTCCAGAGTTTTGCACACATTAATAAATTAAAAAGATCAAGAAATCTGCTCTCCAAGTATTTTAATTTCCTAGCGAAGGAAGATAGATAATCAGTAATCAACAAAATCTGTTATATTACCCCTATCACATAAGCACATGACATAAATACATGCATTTTGAGTAGTGAAATTATATGAATATTGTATAGTATGTTAAGTAGTGAAAACTGGAGTCAGGTAAATGCAGACTAAAGTAAACACCTTCCCTGCTCAGAGATGAAACCATGACTGAAATAGCTGATGAGGAATGAACCCCAAATGACAGACAGGTAATGTGCACCTGTGTCTTTAGCTAATAAAATGCACTACTCAGAATCAAGGGAGAGAATCATTGACAGGTTTTATGAAGATAGTGATGCAATCTGTCTCGCATACTTAAAAATATCTGCCTGGTAACATGGTTAAAAAAGTGAATGTGAAGGAGAAAATACAACCAAACATGGGAACTATCTAAGGAGGGTGTCTGAAACCTTGCACCAGAGGTCCTGGTAAAAGAGAAGGAACTGGTCTCTTTCTGAAGAGTCTGAATGCAGTTGCCCCAGGATTTGTTGACAGGTTGTAAGGTGCTAGGAAAGGATGGGGAAGCAGAAGTTGAGACGAAGTGGACGTGTTGAAATAATCTGTACAGAACACCAGAACACATAACTTTGAGTTAGGTGATATGCGTGTGATCAACAGTAATTGTGAAAAAACATAACCAAGAATCAAACCTTGACCATCTACAACTTAAGAAGTCAGAGAGGAAAGGTGCGACCATCTACAACTTAATTAAATAGTCAGAGAGAAAAAAGCATGGTACAAGAACTATTCAATAACCCCTCTCCCCCCAAAAATGGATGGTATGGGCCACATGTGAAATGTGGCTATGAGGAGAGAACATTTGGAGGTGTCAATTGTTTCTGTTGGGGAGTAAATTGTGGACAAAGGACCATCTGATGTGCTTGCCGTATGCAAACTGGTAGTCTTGATTTGTGCAAGCAGTTTGGTGCAATTAAAGTCCAATGTAAAGATTTTAAAGATGAATAAATGGAAGAGATTCTAAATGTTTGTTAAACATTACAGGGAATGTTGCTATAAAAGAAAGCTAAGAAAGGGACAGACATGTAGGGGAAATGGTATGAGAATGTCATTATTTTAAATGAGAGAAAAAAACACTCCATTATGAAAGTGATCTAGTCTGAAGTGAAAACTCAGTGGGAGGTTAAAGCTTTATTCTGGAAGTGTCTTTGAGCAGGCAGGACAGGATGGGATCTGGCATAGCAAAGGTTCAGTAGAACGACAAGGTCTTCAAGATTCAGTTTGGAGGTAGAAGTCATGTGATTAGGGTCACTATTTTCTAGATATGAATTGCTGTAAGGGCAAGGAGGAGGGAGCCATACCTTTATTATATACCTATGTTCATGGTGCCCAGGACAGATCTTGGCACAAACTAGGAACTTAATAGTGTGCTACTTGATTGACTAGGTGAAGAAGAATTTTTGATTTCTTTCTTTTCATGTGTTTGTGATTCTTAAATCTAGCACAATGAACATTAAAAAAAAATCTTAAGTTAACAAAATAAACAGTGTTAAGGCAATCAATGGGTCCAAAGACATAACTGGTGATTTTAAGTGGAAAGCAATATTCGGGAGAAAAATTCACCATCGAATAGTTTGCTAAACTATTCCATGATTTGAACTAAAACTATGAGAAAGAACTAGGCAATGTGTGAGGGTTTCACAGTTGTGAAGTGCACCTTCCATTTTATCACTAGGCTACAGAGGAGCAACCCGAGGCACTGGGGTGGTTACTGTCCACCAGAAATCACAATGAGGAGTTCAGGCCTGGCCTGAACCAAGCCAGTGTACCCCATGTCCAGTCAGATCAGGCCTGAACCAACCTGTGTACTTTATGACTTGTTAGTCCTCAACTGAGCCTGTGCACCCATGACCAGTCTACTAAAGGTCGCATTTCTGGGACAGATCTGTAGTGATACTGATGTCCACTAAGTGCCCTGAAAACCCCAAATGCAGAGTTTTCTTTAGAGCAGATTTATTAGAAGGGGTTTTTGGGGGCTGGAGAGGTGGCTCAGGGGTTAAGCCTCTGCCTTGCAGGCAGAAGGTCCTGAGTTCGGATCCTAGACCCCACATATAGACGCTGGGCGGAAGCGGGGGCAGCCTGTGTTTCTGGTCCTGGTGGGGCGGAGCTTGTGAATCCCGGGGCAGAGTAAACAAGGAGGAGGTGGAGGTGGTCCATGGTGGTTCCCGAATTCGTCCATGGTTCTACACACACACACATACATGTATACACACACACTATACATGCACAATTGAATAAATAATTTTAAAAAATTAAAAAAAAGAAGGGGTTTCTTAGAGTTTAATGTTGGCCTAAAGGATACATTTAATTATCTTTTAACAAGTTGAGCACATTGCAATGAATTCAGAGTATTTCCC
Organism: Typhlomys cinereus; assembly: GCA_023101885.1. Taxonomy (NCBI): domain Eukaryota; kingdom Metazoa; phylum Chordata; class Mammalia; order Rodentia; family Platacanthomyidae; genus Typhlomys; species Typhlomys cinereus. The sequence goes on along the minus strand of JALPQD010000176.1, from coordinate 2,924,895 downwards.
TCAGATGACTTATTTTCTTTTTATTTTATGAATGAAAGCTACCTGTGGATTAGATGGGAAGAAGGGAGGATTTTCAATACTGAAAGCTACCCTTTGAGACCCTTAGAAAACAAAAAGTGAATTATTTATGTTTATCGCCTAAGATGGAATTCCAATTGACTTATAGTTTGTTGATTTTGCTGTTCTCATTTTTTTTAATTAAATAGAATTTCGCACACTAAGCAAAAAGAATTTTCTTTTATATCTCTGATTTTTCTCTCCTCACTGATAACCATCATTAATACTTGATACATTTCTGTTCAAGCCTCAAGTGCTATCTTGGCTTTCTTGCTGTTCTTTTTTATATATATACATTTTTTATTATTATTTCAGCTCATACAAACTTAATAGGTACACCAGTTCCCTCCCTGCCTCCTCCCCCCCAATCCCCTGCTCCCCCTCCCCTCACCTCTCCCTCCCCATCCCCCAGTGCCTCCCGCCCCAATTCCTTTCTTGTGCATGCCTGACCTCCTCTGGGCCCTCCTCTACGATGACATACAAGGACCCAGTGGCATTTCCCTGAACCCTTTCCCATGTTCCCCTTAAGCATAGGAACACTACTGTGGCTTCCAATCCCTTGCCTCCAAGGATCTTGGTGCCTTTAGCAGATGCTAGATTTTGTGAGGTCAATAGTGTGTTGGACATTGCGCAGGGCATGCAAAGTCCAATTATGATTGCTTCGGCCCTAACTTGTGTGGAGTATCTTTTCTTGCTGTTCTTGTAACACACCTATGATATCTGCATAGATGCACATTAGAGATGCATCATTCCTATTTAACTCTTTCCACATGGAAAGATATTTGAAGGTTTTTTTTGCATATTTATTGCTACAAATAGTATTGCAACAAGCACCTATGTATTTCCAAAGATGTTTGTAGATGTGAAGTTGCTGGTCAGAAGACTTATATATTACACTTTGACAGACAATTGCAAATTAATGAATAACAAGCTGTCTCACCAAAGATTCAAACAAGACCCTGTTCTCGAACTGAGTATTATCAGTCTTATTATCTGCCAATCCACTGCATTTTTCTGTTGACATCTTTTGGTTTCAATTTATATTTTCTTGATTGTAAGAGAGGTTCAGCATCTTTTCATATGCAGACTGGCAGCTTGTATTTCTTTTTCTATTAAGCACTTGCATAGAATTTAAAATATATCATCCTCAAGCATTTTTTCCTGGTGGGTTCTCTGAAATATCCCAGCACGTATGTTAATTCTACATAGGAACTACAATATATTTGAAGGTCATTATTTCAAAGCGGAAAGTATTTCAAAGGGGCAGGGAGAACATTCAGTGGGTAAGAATGTTCATCCTGCAAGCTTAGCAACTGGAGCCCATGCAAAACAAAACAAAGTGGCAGGTGACAACTGCTCTCAAAAGTTGTCCTCTGGCCTCCACCCATGCACTGTGACATGTATGTCCCCTTTCCCACAATACATAAACACATAAAATTCTTTTAAACACAAAACTTCAATGAAAAGTTAAATAGTCAATGGTAAGAAAAAAAAATGAATCCGATGTATAGAAATGATAAAGAAAATGACTAAGGAGCCAGAAGTGGCTCAGTGGGTAAAGATGCTTGTTGGAAGACTGGTGGCCTGAGTTCAATTCACAGAGCCCATCATGGCGGAAGGAGAACCAACTTCCGGAAATAATCCTCTGATCTCCTTATGCATGCCATGGCTCTCTGCCTCTCTATCTCTCTGTGCCTTTATCTCTCTGTCTCTCTTTCATTCTCAAACATTTTAATGAAGGAGAACAAATAAAAAAAAGTCATAACTATTTGCAATGACTCCAAGATATCCCCTGAGTGTTTGTACTTCCCAACATGATTTAGTACACAATTTTACACAATTAACAGAGGACTATGGTATTGTTTCAATAACTGAGGTATTATTTTAAAATCTAATGTATTTGGTTGTTATTGTGGAAACAGAGAACACTTCACAGTCAGTCTGGTAGATGTCTCCAGGTGTGTGATGTAGAAATGCAGAAGTGTCAGCCTTGCTCTGCCTTTGTGGAAACTAATTTGTGGTTTGCTAAATTACTTCCTCAGAAAGCATTTTTTAGATGCTAAATTACTTCCTCAAAAAGCATTATTTTAGCATTCAGAACCATTTAGAAAGACTGCTTAAGGAATAATGAGGTGGAAATTCTCTCAAAATATGTGCTGTGAATAATTACTCAGAATTTTCTTTTCCTAAAGTGTCAAGGTTAAAACACAGTGTTAGGGAACTTTAGGGGACGTTTTGTGATTGGATTCTCATTTTTGCCGCTTGCTAATAGTAAAGCCTTCACTGTTACTTTACTTATCCTCTGTAGATTTCATTCAAATTACCCAATGGCTACAGGAATACAAGAAATAATGGTATTCTGTCCCATCTATTTATCTCCATCACAAGGATGGCAAGTATGATTACCTTTTAAGGGTTGTCATATAAAGCATCACTTGGTGGTGACATTTTTTTCAAGTAAAGGGAATCCAATTTGCTTTCAAATCATATCATAAAATTTCAAAGATGCATTACTGTAAATAAGCAGGAACAAAAAAAGACCTCCAAGAATCTTTCAGTTCTTTTTCAAACACACATGCAAGAATGATATGTTTAATCTTAGATAACTCACTATTTCTATCGATTCCAAAGTAGATAGGATAGTGTTTAAATAGAAGGGCTAGCCTGAACTGTGCCAGAAATTAATGACATCCGCATTTGTGATGTTTTCAGCAGCATTCCTTCAGGACTTTCTTATCTGGTCTGGATAAGAAGGGGATTAATGTTTAAAAAGCCTTTCTACTACTCATTATACTATCATTTTACTTATTGCTTTTTAATTGAATTTCTGGTATAATATCTATTTTTAAGTGGTAAATATAATTGTAGCTTACAAGCATTGAATTGTATTCATGTATGTTTTAACTCTGGCTGTCTCTTCTTCCCCTAGTTACATGGAGAGCACTGTGGAAATCCTAGTGGGGTGATCTTGAGGTAGTGATTCATACTGTAAAAGTGACTTTATTCTATGCTAAAAAAGCTTGCATGGTTACAAAGTCTTCTAAACTTCAGAATTCTATGTAATTTGGTAGATATAAGAAATCTTCATTTTTCTATTAATGAAAATCTAGTGGCCTGCATAAGATTCACAACTGAAACCTATTCATCTTATCATGAGAGTTTTAAATTGGAGTGATAGACATAAATCCAAAGAGATCTGGCTAAAAGTTCATGCCTACAGTTAATTAATCTCAGTTCACAGTTGTCTGTTTACAAAACCAGACTGAATACACCTGACTGCTTCTACACAGAAAACTTAAGGACTTGGTTAAGTTTTTGATGGCTTTAAGAAACATACCCTAAGTGTAACACAACCTTACCTTTAAACATAAAAAATGTCGTATTCTCAGTAACATTATCTGGAAGCTATAACAATTTCTTTGTGTTACTTCATTTAAATCTTCACAAAGGAGGGAGGGAGGGAACTGGTAGTACCTAATAAGTTTGTATGAGCTGAAATAAAAAAAAAAATCTTCACAAAATTGCTGAGTGACACATCTCTTCAGTACCACCCACAATGGAAACATTTAAAGAGCAGGGAAATATAAAAATGTAGCCTGATAGGGAGGGCAAAATGAGAGAGAGAGAGAGAGAGAGAGAGAGAGAGAGCAAGAGCCAGCTTGTTTCTTCTCCTGACCCATAAAAATCCCTGCAAGGCCACCCAGGCTCTAGAGTGAAATGAAAATTCATTGCCAGCAGCCTAAAAGGGCTTTGGTCTCATTGTAGTCTATATGCTACTGATGATGTGTCCTTTCACATCTCTATTGATGTCTAGAGATAATCATTAAAATGACCTTGGAGAATGTAGAAAGCATCGCGCAGCCTCTCATTCTGCTTCACTGAAGAATCTTCATATTGCAGTGTAGAGGAGGCTTTAAAAAAAATCATTAAACTGCCATTATAAGCCCAGGACCTTGAATATTCTGAGGTTTAACTAAACACCCCTAGCTTCATCAAGGATTTAGGATGTAGTAAAATGACAAACATGTTTCTCAGAACAGTGTTGGGTCAAGGGCAATGGACCTCGTAGGAAAACAAGGACACTGATAAAAGGTGTTGCATCGTAAAAATGTCTCCATGTGCAAAGAGACAAGAGTAAAGAAGGAGAGAAGAAGAAGCAGACGCCCAGTGAGAAGAGGAAAGTGCTGCTTGGAGATGGTAGAATGTTATCATAAGAAGGCCCTATTTTTTTTTTTTATTAAAATTTAATTATACATTTTAAAATTTTTTACCAGTTCCCTCCCTCCCCCCTCCCCTTCCCCCAGTGTCTCCCCCCCAATTCCCAGAGAGTCCTTTATTGTGTGCGCCTAACTCTCCACTGGGTCCTCCTCTCCGATGACATATAAGGACCCAGTGAGAAGGCCCTATTTTTGAGAGCAATTCAGTTGCTCAGTGAGCTTGTGGATGAGCTAGGTAGCATTCTTGTGTGAGACAAAAAAGCAAGGAGGACAGAGTGGGCAATATCTTTTGAAAAGGATGGAAATTGTATTACCGGCTCAATTAAGAGCCCGTGGTTTAGAATTAGCTGAGTCATTGTCTTCCTGGGACAAATAAATTCTCACTGTTCTGACTTGCTTTATGTTGCACATAGATGTGAACTAAAAAGTGCTTACATTGCACCTGTTGACAGCCAAGTGAACTCCAACGCCTCCATTTGCTGAATAGAAAGACAAGATTCATTCATTCCCATTCTGTCACATATTTGGGCTGATAGATACCTTCTCAGGAGTGAGTCAGGTCTAGTCCTTCGTGAATCTTGTCCATTCCTGTTGTCCGACTTTGATTCCGCTTCTTGCACATGTTCACTGCTTCTTGAGTCTAGCTGGAATAGCAGCAGCCTCTAGATTAAAAGATGGTCATGGATTGGGGTGATGGCTCTGAGGCCGAAGCCTTTGCTTCTCAAACTGAAGGACCTGAATTCAGATTCCCAGATCCCATATAAAAATGCAGGGTGGAAATGGGGACAGCCCACATTCCCACTCCTGGAAGGCAGAGCTTGGGAAACTCCAGAGCAAAACAGTAAGGAGACAGAGCAACTCAGGATGATTTCTCTTGTCACCCTTGGACCTCCACAGGGACACACACAAGTGTCCTCTTCTGCGCACGCACACACGCACACGCACACAGGGTCAGATTTTCCTTAAGTGGGTCTCTTTTATTTATTGGTTGCATTGTGTAAGTTTTCTTTCTCTATTTACTCCCTGAAGTCCTTTCTGAAGTCATTCTCTAATCTTCTCTCCCTTCCTCCCTCCCTCCCTTCCTTTCCCCAGTTTCATGAGTGGCATGGGATGTGTGTACAGGTGGGCTTGCCCATGTGCTCGCAGAAGCCAAAGAAAGATGTCACGTGTCCTGCTTTACTACTCTCTGCCTTAGTCCTTTGAGACAAGATCTTCCTCTGACCCTGGAGCTAGGTTGTAGCTCAGCAAACCCCAGAGATCCTTCTGTCTCTGTTTCTTCCCTGCCCACAGTCAGCTGTTTAATTGAGTTATGGGATCCGAACTCAAGCCTTCACATTTTCACAGCAAGCACTCTTACCCACTGAACCAACTCTACTGCCCAGATCTGCCCTTTTTCTCCCTTTTCTGCAATCTCTTTCCAGACTGAACAACTATCATAGACTCATATTTGACTCTATTTTTTTGTTAAAAATTTAATTATACATTTTAAAATTTTTTACCAGTTCCCTCCCTCGCCCCTCCTCCCCCCGAACCCCGTCCTCCCCCTCCCCTTTCCCCAGTGCCTCCCCCCCAATTCCCAGAGAGTCCTTTATTGTGTACGCCTAACTCTCCACTGGGTCCTCCTCTCCGATGACATATAAGGACCCAGTGGCATTTCCATAAGCCCTTTCTCTTGTTCCCCTTAAGCATAAGATCACTACTATGGCTGTCAATCCCTTGCCTCCAGGGGTCTCGGTGCCCTTAACAGATGCTAGACTTTATGAGGGCAACAGTGCGCTGGACATTGCGCAGGGCATGCAAAGTCCCATTATGATTGCTTTGGCCCCAACTATTGTTGAGAATCTTGCAAATCGTTGCTCCTCCCATCCTTTTGCTCTTACAATCTTACCGCCCCCTCTTCCACAAATGTCCCTGAGCTCCAGGATGGGGAGAGATTAGGCTGGCCTAGTTCTATGTGATTGATATAGTTGACTCTATTTTTTGAATTGTCTTCTCAGCTTTAAACTGCATTACAATGTTTTTCCTCCCCATAGGGAATGTCAAGGTTCCTGCTAAATACCTCAGTTTCTTCTCTCTTCAGGGCCCTAGGCTGGGTATTCTGCTGAATTTCTTCCCACCCCAATATGAACTTTAAAAAAGAACACTGGAATAGACATTTTTAAAAAGTCCCTGCTAAGAGAAAAATGAAGTATCACTAACACCTTATTTCCACAGTGGCTTGGCCATTTCCTTAAACACGTTTCAGTTTCCCTGAATACTCAAGCGCATATCGAGGCTCCCCGCTGTCTGTCTGTCTGCTGCTTCTCTTTCTTTCCTCTGTCTCCTCTGTCCCTCGGTGCTAAGCAGCAAGCAGAGATGGAGAAATTTCACATTAAAAACTCTCACGTGTGTCCTCTGCGTATGCAGCGGGCGCTTTCAAAGCCCCCCTGCAGATCTCGATAATAGCTATTCCTTTCTAATTCTAGATGCTCATTGCAAAAAACAAAGCCGGGAATAGAACAAAGTTGCATTTCCCAAGGAATCTAAACTATGACACTTCATGACAACATAAAAATTATGTTCTGTAACACATTGATTTGCAAATTATATGGCTATAGCAGGATATATTGAGTTACCATTCTACATTTGGTAGCAAAACAAATACGTGGATTATTCCAAAAAGAGCAGCTAACAACTCCATACTTATTTAGGCTGTGATATCAACTTGTTCTCAAATAAGTCAGATAACTTGGAAAAAAATCAAATCTTCAGAAAGCATTTTAAGAGTCGCTTAAAAAATCATGAATTTGGTAAATATAAAAAGTTTTAAAAGACATAATTATTTTCAATGAAGGGTCTATCCTATTGATTACCAAGGCATGATGTAATAGCAGAGCCTATATCATTGGTCCAAGAAGGTTTTGTGAAGAATACCATTCTCCAGAACATGGAGTGCTCTTTGTCAATCAGATCATTTACTTTAGCTATGGCTTTCATTTAAAAGCATTTTGAGCGGAGTGGTGCATGTGGAAATACACTTTAAAAAGAAAAAAAAAGGGTAGGGGGACTAGAACTGGTGGACTGGCAGTGGTCTGCACTTCTGGCCCTGGAAGGCAGAGCATGGAAAATCCCAGAGCAAAGTAAAAAGGAGGTAGAACAATCCAGGGTGATTCCAGGCACACAGACACACAGGGAGAAAAAAAGAAAGAAAGAAAAAAGTGATTACTTGTTCCAAAAAATGAGCAAATCATTTACAGAACGTAAGTTTATATTCTATTTTATACTAAAATAGCCTTCATATTAGTATCTTATCTCCCGACATCCTTAAACCCACACAGCTCTGACACGTACAGCCACCTCATTTAGTAATCTGGATAGAAACCAGCCATTCACTTCAGCACAGAGTTCACCCTCGGTCCAGCAGCACTAAGGTAAGACACTCTTTGGTGTTGGCAGGAGAAGTCAGGTAAATCGTCAACTGTGGGTGTGGGAGAAAAGTAAAAGTTAATTATATTAATTTCACCATGGACTCAGATCTTTAGTAATCACCTCATTTTCATACGTACTTTGATCTTCACCATGTAAGTCACAAACGTGACTATCTTTTTGTTTTGTTTTGTTTTGTTTTGTTTTGTTTTTATTATTAATACATTTTTATTATTATTTCAGCTCATACAAACTTAATAGGTACACCAGTTCCCTCCCTCCCTCCTCCTCCCCCTGTACCCCCTGCTCCCCCTCCCCACCCCCTCCCTCCCCATCCCCCAGTGCCTCCCGCCCCAATTCCCAGAGAGTCCTTTCTTGTGCATGCCTGATTTTCCTCTGGGCCCTCCTCTCCGATGACGTACAAGGACCCAGTGGCCTTTCCCTAAACCCTTTCCCGTGGTCCCCTTAGGTATAGGAACACTGCTGTGGCTGCCAATCCTTTGTCTTCAAGACTCTTGGTGCCTTTAGCAGATGCTAGACTTTGTGAGGTCAACAGTGTGTTGGACAATGCGCAGGGCATGCAAAGTCCAATTATGATTGCTTCAGCCCTAACTAGTATGGAGTATCTTACATATCATTGCTCCTCCCATCCTTTTGCTCTTACACTCTTACCGCCCCCTCTTCCGCAAATGTCCTTGAGCTTCAGGATGGGGAGAGATTAGGCTGGCCTAGTTCTAGGTGGTTGATATAGAGTCTCTGAAGTTCTGGATTGTGGTTTGTTGATTTTCTTTTGCAGTTTTGCTGCTCCTGCAATGCTCTTCACTCCATCCTGATGGGCATTGTATGTCACCCCCTGGCCAGAGACAAAAAGCTGTTAGAGTCTTGTGATAAAAGCACATTCAAAGGTAGATGTAATAAAAGTGGGAAACCACAGTGAGGGAGGGGTCTATCACCCATTTGCAAAATGGTTACTTTTTATCTGCCAGACTATATGCCCTCCTCTTCTGGTGAGATCACTCCCCCTCAGTAGTAAATGATCAGGAACAAAAGTCTGTGAACTTAATCAGATGTCTCATTACTTATTTGGGTCCTTGATGGAGGCCTATTTTCTCTGCTGTAACATGGTCCCTTCTCTCCTTGTTTCTGGTGTGGCCCTCCTACCCCATCCCTCCTGTTCATAATCCTTGCAATTACTGCATGACTATCTTTTTGTATGGTACTTAGCAAATTCCATATTCTTTCTTTTTTCTTGAATTTAAAAAAATATTTTATTTATTTATTTAATGTGTGTGTGTGTGTGTGTGTGTGTGTGTGTGTGTGTGTGTATCAGAGGTCACTTTGTGACCCTGTGGAGGACCAAGGGTGACTTTGCAAATCATCCTGGATTGCTTCTCCCTTCTTCTTGCTTCTCTCTGTGATTTTCAGGCTCTGCCCACCAGGGCCACTGCCATTTCCACCTGGCATTTTTTTATGTGAGTCCTGGGATCTGAACTCAGGACCATCTGCTTGTAGAAACAGACTCTTAATCCCTGAGCGATCTCTTCAGTCCCTTGAATTTTTTTTATATGCAGGTATATGTGTATGTGTGAGCAGGAAGGTCCTTGAGTGTGCCTGCTTGTAGAGGCCCAACGGTGACATCAGGAATCATCCTAGATTGCTCTCTCCGTGTTGCTTTGCTCTGGAGTTTCCCAGGCTCCACCCTCAGGGCTGAGATTATGAGTAAGCCTCTGTCATATCAGCCCAGCATTTTTACGTGGTATCTGGGGATCTGAACTCTGGCCCTTTTGCTTTCAAGGCAAAGATTTTAACATCTGAGCTATCTCCCCAATCCCTTTCCTGAAGATTTGTTCCTGCATCTCCTGCATCTCTCACTCACGCCTTTGTAATTCTTCATAATACTAATGCCCTTATAGGTGGTCTTTCTGGTGGGAGATTTGTTCTCTCACTTTCTTCTTCTGCATATAGCTCATGAATCTTTACAGCCTATCGTTGCAGTCCTTTCTCTATCCACTGCTTCCACTGCTTTCTGTTCTGTGAACTCCTGCCTGCCTGTATCTGATTCATGCAATTCTCCAAGTCTACTGAGATGAAGGCATTGATTCCATCACCTTTCCACTCACATCCTTCTTTCCTCTCTATGGCCCAGCATTATAATGAATTTCCTTAAATCACCCTTACCTCCTTTACTCATTTCTTCTGCTTTATAATATGTGTTTGGCATGATGCCAACCCTCTATGCAGCAAACCCTCTACATATCATGTACTTATATACCTGAATATGGCTATAGAAAAATGCACAGTAATTGCTTCCATTAAAATTAATAATCCACGTTTGAGATATACCTAGATAGTAACCACTAATCTTAGCTTACTTCCCAAATTATATGAGTTGTTAACTATTCAAGAAAACTTACCAGAATCTGTCCTTAAGCATACTCCCCTCACATACAAGTTTGCAATCTGAGAAAATAAACCTACCTCATTCCTTGCTGCCTTCCTTCACAGACTGCTCTGTACATTCTTCTCTGTCTTATACCATCAGTTTCTCCTTCTATTGCATTATTTCTATGAGCAAATAAATGTATTGTTTTTCACTTAAAGCCCCACCCACCCAACATCTTCCATGGCTGTCCCCTATCTATCTATGCATCCGCTCAGCAAAATTGCCGGAAAGAAGCCATTTATACTCTGCTCAAGCACAGCCCACACAGCTTTAGCAAGCTATTTTTCAAGGTCACGATGCCCTCTGTGGTTTGAAAGCTAATTGTAAATTCGGTCTTCCACTTACTTGATCCATGAGTGGCTTCTGAGGGTACTGTTTGCTCTCTCATGCACAATCTCTCTCTGTCTGTCTCTCTCTCTCTCCTTTCCCCTGTTTTGCTGCCAGGAGCCAGCTCTCCTTGGTCTTCCTCCCTTCAGACTTTCAGCCCCTTCCTCAGGTCCCCAGTCCCTCAGCATCACAGCACACAGGCCAAAAGCTTTCTGCTGGCAACCGTTCGTCTTGAGCTTGAAGTCCTGCAATAGCACATGGAGTGAGGGGGATGCCACTACCTGTTCCACCCCCGCCTGAACACACGACAGCCATCTTGAAGGTAATGGAAGATCCCGAACCCATACTCCCTCCTCTTCCTCCTTCCCACACCAAAGGCGGACCACCAACCTCAGAAAAGCACGGGTGATAATCCTTGCATTTCCTTCCCTCACCTAACACTTAAATTGTTTTGACCTTATATCTTTATTTTATAATTAACCATTTGTTTAACTGCCATGCCATCCAAGCCACCATAGTATTTCACATAGCTTATTGCGATCGCCTCCAAGCCTGTACTGACTTCTATGTTTGCCTCCTCCAGAGAACCGGCAGCCTAGCAGAGCTGTCTTAACCTTATTCTGATTGTTATGATAGTGTCCCTACAATGACCACATCTCTAGAGTCATCAGAGGACTTGCAAAGCCTCTCTGCTACTTCCCAGTGCCTACCATGTGGCTGGCCCATGTTCTAGCTCACCTCCTGTCTCTTTATCTATCATCAGCCTGTCTTCAGTACTCTGCTGCATGTTTTTGCATTTCTTTAGGCTGTTTTTTCTTTGAAATTCTCTTGCTCTAGATATTTTATGGCCCTTCTTGCAGTTTTCCAACACTTTGCTGAAAAAGTACACAAGGGTTCATTTTTGTTTATGATTCCCAGTTGCACAACATCAGCCTGGCAGGGGAGTTCGTACGAACATCAGGAGCAAGGAAACTGGCCACATTTCCATAGGAACTGCAAAATAGGGGCAACCCTATGCACTTGCCGCAATGTGAGTCTGCCCACTTCCTGAACTAGCTCTCTCCATCTCCTCCACCCAGAGAATGACGGCACCTAGCATAGGCTGGGTCTTCTCACATCAATTAGACAATTTCCTACAGTCTTGCTCAAGGTTTGCCTTAAATAAACAATTCTTCCCAGATGTGCCTAAAGGTTGAACCTTCAAATGTCAAGTTGACAATTGCATCTGTCACTCACACCCATTTCCTCTCCTTCTTCTCAATATCACTCACTCCTGTTCATGCTATTTAACATTTGCTGAACTGTGTTTTCTAGTTTTTAAGGCCCATTTATTTTTTATCCCCCTCACCTTTCACTTCCATTAAAATGTGCACTCCTTAGAAACGAGACTTTGTTTTTCTCCTGAGATAAGTTGTGTGCTTAAATAATTTTGAAATTGGAATTTTCCCCCCCTGGGGTAAATGTGTGCTCAATTGAATTTTGATTTTTTTTGTGCACGTGTGTGTGTGTGTGTGTGTGTGTGTGTGTGTGTGTGTGTGTAGTTCCGTATGTATGGGTACACACACACGTACCTTGCTCTTGCTTCATCTGTATACACCTTATTCATTGAGAAAAGATTTGTGGTCGAACTTAGAGCATGCCCAGTTGGCATTAGTCTAGCTAGTCATCTTTCTTCAGAAATCCTATGTCAACACTTTTGTGCTGAAATTACCAGGGGGTTGCTGTACCTTCCCGGTGTTTATGTGAATTCCAAGGATCCGAACTTTGGTCCTCACTCTCAATTGTTCAACAAGTACTCTATGGACTGAGCCATTTCCCAAGCTTGGATGAATATTTCAGTAAATAAGATGAAATTCCTCGCCACAAATAAGAGTCAGGCTTAGAAAGTAAGTCCAACCCACACCAACAAGTGAACTGTACTCCGGGATAAAATAAATGTGGGCAACCTGACTCCTAAGCCCCTTGCTCAGTCCTTTCTGTCCCACCCTGCTTTCCAGCTCCTCTTCATCTTTTCCTGTTGGCTGGATACCAACCCAGAAGCTGAAACGCAAACGATTCAGCACACCCAGCTTACTTGTGGATGGAGAAATGCAGATGGCTATTAAAGAGACAATATTGGCAATGTAACCTGGGAAATGAAAACATAACAATGAGGAAAGCCCTGAGCCCTATTATATAAATCATTCAGCAGAGTCTCCACAGGTGGATAGGCCTTAGTCAGGGAAAGAGGAAAAGACCTTCCGGTGATAGGAATACTGTGCGCCTTGCATTCCATGCTCTATGTCGTATTACTGGGGAACAATCCATAGCACAGGATTTTATTTGTTTTAATGTATTGTTTTAAAAACATGGAAAGCTTCAGGAATTATCCTGTCATACCTTCTGCATGAGCATAGGATTTATAAATGGAAGTCAAGTCCGATGGTGGAGAGTGTGAGGCCATGCCTGATCATGAGTCCCTTGGGAGTTCAACAGATTCACTGTTTTTTTTTTTTTTTTTTTTTTTTTTTTTGAGATTTGCTCTAGATTGCTCAGCTCTGAACAGTGGGAAAGGGAATCAGGGACTCATCCATGTGGTGGTTCAGTTAGGCCTAGGTCAAGACAGTAGAATACCAAGACTGGAACATACAGAACTCAAGAACAGTGGAGGAAACATCAGGAGGAAGATGAAAAACTAGAACAGTTCTCAGAGAGATTGTGGTGGGGAGGAGAGAAATGGAGCCATGTCAGCACGGTATTGCAAGAAGCTTCCAAAGGAGATGAGAAGAAGCCGTAGGGATCCATGGCTGGTACCAGCTCAGATTGCCTGGCTTTTCTGTTCTAACTAGAACCCATTGTCTTTGGCCTGTAGTCGCCATCATGGCTAAATGCTGGCACACACCACAGTGTGATTTCAGGCCAAGGAGAACTAGAAAAGGAAAGACTGGTCAGTCTTTTAAAGCAAGGATCTGAAAGCTAGACACTGGCACAAATCTGGCCCACTAAGTACGTCTGTGTGGCCTTCAAGCAAAGGAAATGGTTTCATGTTTTAAATATTTTAAAAAATAAAACAAGGAGAAAATTTCCTGGTAAATGAAATTTTTTACCAAATTCAATTTTGTGTGTGTGTGTGTGAATGTATAAGGGATTCCTAGAACTCGGCTAATCATTTGTTAATATAATGTGCATGTTGTATATTTGCTTCTGCTGTAACATTACCAGGAAGTTGAGTGTTATGACAGCAGCCATATGTCTTATAAAAACCTCAGCTAGTTACTATCTGCTCTACTGCAGAGAGATCTTGTACACCCTTGATTTATAGTACAACTTCTGTGCGGGGAGAGGGAGAAGAGGTAGCGAAATGGACCAAGGGCACACACAGCAGGGAGGAGATGGGGGGGGAAGATGACTCTTAAGCCACACAGACAACATGTTTCATCCTGAAAAACTAAGGAAAAGAAAAGCTGGGGAAGGGGGGGTAGTAGCATTGAAAGTTCTGGAGGAGAAAGAGGAGGAGGGCTCCTCCCCTATGACACACTGGAAGTGAAATGTGTTCAACTGTGTTGAGCTGTCATTGACCATGTCGTTCTAGAGGACAAAAAGCTGTGTGGAATTCATCTCTACCTTTGCCAGCCTTCAGCAAGGCGTCTTTCTTTCAGCTACCCTCGCTAAATATTTAATTGAATCCCAGGTGAAACTCCATTAGAAGCACATTCCTAGAAACCTGTGCCCCGAGGGCGCTGCATTTAATTCTCTTACTATCCGGGTCCACATTTATTAAAGTTTGATGTTATGTTTAGAAGAGAGAAGACACTGGAAGCAGGCTTCTTATTAAGTTAATTTTTGACTCACTAAATCGAGTCAATAGAGTCAGAGAAAGTTAATATTCACACTAAAATTGGTCATGTTTTCAGCCTGAATGGATCTATAAATTACTAAGGTTCCTCAAGTCCATCATTTCATCATGCAATGGAAGAGAATTTTCCAGATAAAAATAATGAAGGACTTACAGGAATATTAACCATTTGTTCCAATTAACCAAACAATCAGAATATTCTTAGTTACCAAAAAAGTAAATAGTATGTTTTCTTGAGGCAATACTAATGACTTTATTATGGCTAATCCATGATGACTGTGGAAATTAATTTTAAGCTTAGTTATCTAATGTCTTTCATTCTCCTTAATATACTTTTGCATCTCCATGAGAGTTACCCATTCATGACCTGTAATGATATTTATCTTGGCATTCCCATCTTCATCAATAATCTGCTTATAGACATACATTGCTGAAAAGTATCCTCTAAAATGACTTTGTTATTTCCCAATGCCACCGACATGTGACAATCGGAACTATACACACTTTCCCACTCCTTGCCTTGGCTTACAATGTACAAGCTCATGGGTCTCTCCAACAGTGCAGCGTGGTCTTAGAGTCAAAGGCTGTGTCTCATATGTGGGGAGTGTGTGTGTGTGTGTGTGTGTGTGTAGTAGAGAAAGAGTAGAGAGAGAGAAAGAGAGATTCTTGACTGTTAATTCATACGTGGAAACCTGGGAAATTATTTTTTTCATTTTCATTATATATAAAAGTCTGTTGTTTGGTGCTTTGCTGCTTTCTTGAGTAGATCACTCTGGTTAGAAGAAAGCAGAGCTTAGCTTGTGAAGGTGAGAAGAAAAACAGGCATCCATTGATCTGTGCTGATCTTGACAAACTGCTCTGAATGGCACACATTTTCTCATAAATGAAAAGGCTAAGAGAAACACGATGGGCTCATCACCTGGGCATGTTTGTATTGAGTAACTTTTTTGTTTTTTTAAAAAATTAGTTATGAGAGAGAGAAAGATAGATAGAGACAGAAAGAGAGAGAATGAATGCTCACGCAGCTGTGACACACAGGTGGAGGTCAGAGAACAAATTGTGGCAGTCAAGTCTCTCATTCCACCATGTAGCCTCTGGGAATAAAATTCAGGTTGCCAGGTTACCTTGCTGGCTCATTGTTAACTTTCCAACTCAACATTAAAATACATTAGACCAAGAAATATGTTAAGAAACCGTCATTTAAACAACGAGCAAACCACACTGTCAGAAGTTTCTCAGAAGGAGTGCTGGCGTTATTCATAAGTAAAGCAAAGTGCTGGTAAGTGGTGTGCCAGTGAGCAAAGTCAGGCTTCATGTCAGCATTTACTTTTGATATACTAGAATTTCAAGGAATTCAACTAAATAACAGGGTCCATGAGAAAGAACAAACAGGAAATAATAACTACATTTTAGTCATCTTTACATTCTTACATTCGTTCCATATTGTGGTGTTACTGTTTGTGATAATATCAATTTAAAAATGATAATCCACTTTTTCTAAATCCAAGGTCATGCGGTTATACTTAGGTCTTATTACTTTTCTTTGGGAGTTTTTAATAAGTTCTTTATACTTCTACCTGGAAATTTTCCCCTAAATGGTGGAAAGAGACTTTTTTCTCCTAAAATTATCCAAAAATGAAACTATCAATTTAACTGTTCAAATAGAAATGTATAGTCCACCCTAGAGAAAGAAGCAATTACGTACTGTGTGAGGCCTGGCTGTGGAACAAATCCTGGTGAGAGCTCGTACCCAGCTTATAACTACTGAACAATCTTTATTTATCCATCACCTTATACCTTCTCCCACTGTATTGCTCTGTACCTCAGCAGAGCTTCACGATTCCATCTGCCTGTAAGCATCTTGACTCCCCTGAGTGCTTCTGACTTTCCCCATCTCTGATGGCATCCACCAAGACCACAGAAAGCTTGACTGAAATTTTTTAGCATTTGATACCAAACAAAACTCTGATCATTCAAATCCTTGTGGGTTTTGATGGATATGAAAGCAGCCCAGTAATCAAGTCATAAAGTACTTCTTCAAAACAAAGTTCAAAATATCTGTATGTAACTTTGTTAACGCTTCCAACAGATTTTTTTTCTATTTATGTATTTGGCTTGTAGAGCTACTTCTTTAGTAACTTCTTTAATCTCTTGAGACTGTTTTCTTGCTAATGTTCCTGATGGGATTTGTGTCACTGAAGCTTACATTAGAAAAGCATGAAATGCTATTATTTTCATATTTAGTTATAGTTGTCTAATTTCACATAGGCACATTTAGGGCCAGAAGGTATGACTTTAAATTATCGGGCTGAAGAGAAGGCTCAGGGGTTAAGACTCTAGTCTTACAAGCATAAGGTTCCACGTACAAACACAGGTGGAAATGGAGGCAGCCTGTATGTTCAGCCCTGGTGGTTGGAGCCTGGGAAATCTCGGAGTGAAACAAGTGATTCAAGCAAGGTAGAAGCAATCCAGGATGATTCCCAAAATCACCCTTTGCCCTCCACAGGGACACACAGTGCCCTCTGATACACACACACACACACACACACACACACACACACACACTAAATGAATAAAATATTTTTAAAATTAAAAATTAGAAAAATTTAAAAATTAAAAATAAAAATTAATTTTAATTAAAATATTTAATTATTATTACTAATAAGAACTACCATGTGACAAATTCTACAGTTAAATAAACTTTTTATGTAGTTGATAAAAAAATAAAAAGCATTAGTTGAAAAAGAATTTGGCCACTTGATCTGTATCAAACTTGTCCACCTGAAAAGCCTAATGAACTTACAGGGGGTCTTTCTGCCCTGCATGGTGATTTAAGAATGAACGCAGGGAGCTGGAGAGGTGGCTCAGGGGTTAAGCCTTCGCCTTGCAGGCGGAAGGTCCTGAGTTCGGATCCCAGATCCCACGTATAGACGCCAGGCGGAAGCGGGGGCGGCCTGCGCTTCTGGTCCTGGTAGGGCGGAGCCTTTGAATCCCGGGGCAGAAGGAGGTGGAGGCGTCCATGGTGGTTCGCGAATTCGTCCGTGGTTCTACACACACATACACACACACACACACACACACACACACGCGCGCGCGCGCGCGCACATACACACGCATATGCACACAGTTGAATAAATAATAATAAAAAAATTAAAAAAAAAAGAATGAACGCAAATATTGAAAACTTACATCCAAAGAAACCAAATTGGGAAGCACAAACCTTGTACAAGAACATAGGCAATTGGACTTAATCCAGGAGAATCTTTTTTCTTGTCTCCAAAAATAATTTTTATGTTTCCAACTCAGTGGGAATTCTTTTAGTTTCTTGATATTCTATGAAAAGTCATTTCAGTTTGAGGCATTTACTCACAATGTCCAAAATTGATTTTTTTTGTTTTAAATTTTTTTTATTATTATTTATTCAACTGTGCACATGTGCGTGTGTATGTGCGCGCGTGTGTGTATGTCTGTGTATGTGTGTGTGTGTGTGTGTGTGTGTGTGTGTGTGTGTGTGTCTGTGTATGTGTAGAACCACGGGCGAATTCACGAACCACCATGGACGCCTCCACCTCCTTCTGCCCCGGGATTCACAGGCTCTGCCCTACCAGGGCCAGAAGCGCAGGCCGCCCCCGCTTCTGCCTGGCGTCTATACGTGGGATCTGGGATCCGAACTCAGGACCTTCCTCCTGCCAGGCGGAGGCTTAACCCCTGAGCCACCTCTCCAGCCCCAAAATTGATTTTTTTATTTGGATTTTATTCAGCTTGCAAATAACCTCAAATTACATTTACTCCTGTAAATTCTTGTGTGTGAACTTAATATCAATCTTTATAAGATTGTTGTAGTTCAAGTCCCAATGCAATTCTTTGTCTGAGGAAATTTTCAATGAAACAGAAAATTTAATATAACCTGTAGTGTCTCCCATGCTTGGCTTCCAGACAGAAGAATCAGCAATAGGGTAAGACAGAATTTCAATTTTATAACTCTCCACTAGGAGAGATGTTTTTTGGTTGTTGTTTGTTTGTTGATACAGCTAATGCTGATTTGGTTGGAGCAGGGGTTCTTTTTATGAATACTATCGAATTCCAGGAAACTTAATTCTGCATAATCCATTTTTTTCTTAATCCAGGATCAAAAGATTGTAGGTTGGACTTACTACTTTTCTTTGGGAGATTTTAACTTTATTTATTTATTTATCTATCTATCTATCTATCTATTTATTTATTTATTTTTGCTCGTGTGTGTGTGTGTGTGTGTGTGTGTGTGTGTGTGTGTGTGTGTGTGTGTGCGTGTGTGTGTGTGTGTATCAAAGGGCACTGTGTGTCTCTGTGGAAGCCAAAGGGTGACTTCAAGAATCATTTTCTTCAGGAGCTTTTATGAATTTTTTTTTATTTTACCTGAAAATTTCCCTTTGGCAAAATGGTAGAAAGATAGATTTTCTTTTCTTTAAAATATTCAAAGTGGGAATATACATTTAAATGTCAGCTATTAATATGTAGTTCACCCTAGAGGAAGAAGAAATTATGCATCAATTAATGATTCCTGGTGTGAGCTTGTGCGATGCACAATTGAGCTAGAAACAATAACAACAACAAAATAACTCTTACAGACACACATTTTAGCTATTTAAGGTTTTTTAAATTTTTTTATTTGTTTTGTAATACACGAGTATAGTGAACTTATTATCATATGGTCACAGTCTTAGTCCTGATCCCATCCCTCCTCCTCCTGCCATTACAATTCTTCCTCTCCCCTGCCAGACTTCTTCCTATGGTCACTGTCTCTCCTTTTATGAGCCTTTGGGTTTTATCTCAGCCACTTAGTTTTACTTAGCACATACCGGGTACTGGAAGGAGGAAACTCCTGTTGGCTGAAATAATATCCTCAGCATGACTCACAGATTGTTAGATATGTTGCTCCACAATGAGAAAGCCTGAATACCTGGAATGTGTCTGTGTGCCTCCTCGAAGACTCCAAAGAGATGGTTAGGAGCCATGTCACATGGTCTGCTCATGATCTTGGGAAGAAGTGGAAACTAGTTCTTTCTTCATTTGAAAGAAAAAAGGAGAGGAAAGATGTGGGCGGTAGGGTCGGTGATGATGATTGGTGCCTGAGAAGAGGGTTTAAGAATTTGATCAGTGAGAATCTTTAACGAGGTTGAAATGTGTTAGGGGTTATTGAAAGACTACATACAGAAAGAGGAAAATTGCAACAGATTTTGTCTGATCCAACTTTAGTAGCCCTGTGGTTGGGGAAAAAAGAAATGTTTGTGATATCTCTAGCATTTTACATGTGTCACTTAGACAGGCTCAGGAAACCCAAACTGGTAGCTAGCAACCTGAAGTCATGACCAGTAGTAGCCAAAATTGCATTTGTTTGTTTATTTCTAAAAGACATCTCTAAGAACTGTTCAGTAATTGGGGAAAACAAGATATTGCTCTCAGTGTGTAACAGCAGAAGCCAGGCCCTGACAATCACTGTTTCTGGCTGCCTTTCTAGAATTGCCAGTAATAAATAGTTTGTGAAGTAGGGTGCACTGCATGAAGGAGGACAATCTGGAAGGTCAGGTGACCAGGCATTTCAGTTTGACTACTGTGCTGCCCCAGACACTAGCCTTCTCCTCCTCCCTGTCAAAGATTTATTGAGTACTGCTGATTAAAAGCGGCCCCTTACATTATTGCTTGGGAAACACTTTAAGAGGATGTAATGATTGGTTCTCGTTCAGTATCAATTAGTAACCATAACAGAACTCGCTGGTGGTATGTTGGGCTTGAGAAAGCTTCAGCCTCATCTCTGAAGGGTTGCAGGAAAGGAAGAGTTGCCCTGCCAAGCCTTTGCCTCTGGGGCATTCTCTAAGCGTAAGGGAAATGTGCTTGAAAGACACTAATTTTTCCCAATTAGATGTTTTTACCCCAGACCTTCTCTGTTTTCACAGCTGTTAAATTTCAGCTGGACTTGCAAGGTGACTGACTGTAGATTATTCTAAATTCTCCAGCACTTCCTTTTATATTCCCTTAGCCTCCCTTTCTCCCAATCCTGTTGTATGGTGTGTGTGTGTGTGTGTGTGTGTGTGTGTGTGTGTGTGTGTGTGTGTAACCTCAAGTGAACTGATTTATCACCTAGGTCTCCATGTCAGTCAGCAATGTTGCTCACTGACTCTTTTGTGTTCCTCCAAGTAGTTACTCCTTTTGGTCTCTTGACACTTTGGGGGAAGAGGAGGGATAGACAGGAAATTCTCTGCATTGCTTGAGAAGCAAATGTAACAAAACAGTCTGGCTTATGGTAACTGGAAGGAATGGTTGACAAGCAATGAACATCAATCAAAAGCCATCATCAGGTCTTACGGGAGCCTCGGAGACATCATCATGCTTCAAATCCAGCCTCGGGGTGGAGTGCCAGCATCAGACAGCAATCCCTTGGTGTCTCAAAGCATACCCTTCCAGCAGTTGGACGTGTATAAAGGAGCATTCTCCTTTTCAAAGGTTTTTCTTACCACTACTATTAAGCTAACATTAGTATAGCTAATTTTAAAAGCTGACAATTTTAACCTTATTAAATTTTCTACTATGTTAGTAATAAAACTAGGAAGATATAGAAAAGGTGAGAGTAGAAAGTCATACATTGTCTCATTGCAGAAGTGCTTTTTTATGATTTTTGATTACAAGGTTTTTTTCAGTTTTTTTGTGCTTATTATATATTTGAAACATGGTTATCCCTCAGTATTAATAGAAGTTTAATCCCAGGATCTATCTTTGAACACTAAAATTTTGGTATTGTAGACTTTTGCTTAAAGCAATGTAGGATTTGTGTAAAATCTGCATCCTCTACATTTCTTATTATGCAATGTAATATAAATGTTGTACAAACAGTATTTAGGAAATTAATATAAGAAAAAGAGTCTTGCACATACTCAGTAGGCTAAAGTATGTATCACGCAAGCCTTTAATCTCAGTTTGATTCCTGGAACCCATGTGTAAAAGTTACATACAGGTGTCAATTTGATAATTGAAGGCTGACCCTGAGGACATTTGTGAAGAAATGTTAGTTAAGGCAAGCTCTGTAAGACTGAGGGAGACTGTCTAATTGAGGAGGGAAAACCCAGCCCATGGTGGGTGGGAACATTTCCCAGGCAGGTGGATAAATTGGAGAGAGTAGGTTAGTAGGTTGGCATGCTTTGATTTGCTGGCATGTAGGCAGTCTGGCAATGAGAAAGTTTGCCCCTCAGCATTTCCTGTGGATATGGTGTGGCCAATTCTCTTGGCTAATGGTGTTGGTATGAACGCCCCTGCTAAGGTGGATTATGAATTGTAACAGAGAATCATTAGCAAGAATAAAATCCCTTGTTGGCATAAACTGCTTGCTCTTATGATCGTATCTGTACTATGAAGGCCAGCTGCCACACCATGTAAAAAGCTGGATGTGGCAATGTGCATCTGTAATCTTAGTACTACTGAAGCAACATGACAGGTGAAAACAGCAGCACTGGTTGGAAGCCTGCAGGCCAACTAATCTGGAATATGCTGCACAGCGGTAAAAAGCGAGAGATGCTAACTCGAGGCAAGAAACAACTCCCAAAAGTTGTCTTGTGAGTTTGGCACATTTACCGTGGCTCGTGTTGCACATGCACGGCTACAAACGTGCACCAAAAAAGAAAAGAAAAAGAGTGTACAAATTCAGTACAGATGCAGTTATTCAAACATTTCTGTGTAGGGTTGGCTACGTACATTTTGAACCCATAGATACAGAGGGCTGATTGTATTGAGACCACAGTGTGTGTATTGTTTTAGACTCACACACAATCCCTTATTCTTTTATATTCTCTCCACTTTTCTATTCTTTTTCTATTCTATTTCTATTCTTTCTGTCTTTACATAATAACGAATTTGATTTTATCGAGGTCATCATAGCCATAAAACATGCTGATGTTTGATTGGCTTTTCACATAAGAATTGTTTTGTGTATGAGGTAGATTTTAAGTACATTCATGAGATTCCAATTTTTAACTATCATAAATGTGAGTGTTTCGAATATCTTTGTATTTAAAACTACATTATTCCTGTTGTCCATTAAATCAGACATTTATTGCTCCCCCTTGATTCCAAAGTCTCATAAATTAGAGAAATATATCTAATGCTGGGCTTCAGAGAGCGCATAACTGTGTTTATGCAGAAACTTTTTTATTATTATTTATTCAATTGTGTGTGTGTGTGTGTGTGTGTGTGTAGAACCACGGACGAATTCGGGAACCACCATGGACGCCTCCACCTCCTCCTTGTTTACCTGCTCCGGGATTCACATGCTCCGCCCTACCAGAACCAGAAACACAGGCCGCCCCCGCTTCCGCCTGGCGTCTATACATGGGGTCTAGGATCTGAACTCAGGACCTTCTGCCTGCAAGGCAGAGGCTTAACCCCTGAGCCACCACTCCAGCCCTCAATTTATGCAGAAACTTTAAAGTCACATCACTGAGTGGCCATGGACTATACCAACTGTAAGAACAGTTGCAACAGAAGCAATAGCACCCATGGTGGTGAGGTATATTTATCGAGGTCATATTCTCCATGAAACATGCTGATGTTTGATTACACTTCTATTCCCCCATGATTGACTTTTCACATAAGAATTGTTTTGTGTGTCTCTATCATTTACTAAGATGCTGATAAAAATAAAACTTATGTTCACTGGCATAGATGGATTGTATATAGTACAGAGTTGCTTGGGAACATTTTCATACAAGTTCATGGTGCACTCTGGACACATTCCCCAGAATACACCTCCCTTCTCACCCCTTCATTAATGCCCTGTGTTCCCCCACAATCTTTTATTTCTTTCATGTCATATATCCATGCACAATTTTGTTTCCATGTAAAATCTAGAAACTACATATTACAGAAAAGCATGTGATAATTGTCCTTCTAAGATTTATAAAATCATTTAATATGACTATCTCCAGTTGCATTCATTTTCTTATAAAAACAAAACTTCATTTCCTTGTAGTCAAATCATTCCATTGTACATTTAGATCAAATTTTCTTCATTGATTCTCTATCGATGGACACCTTTTTGGATCCATAGCTTAGTTATTCTGAATAGTGCCAGGACAAACATTGATGATCTCTGTGCCAAGCAGATGAGGAATTCTTTGTATAAATACCTATAAATGGTATAGCTGCGTCTTAGAGCTGTTCTAGTTTTGGCCTTCTCAGGAACCTTCACATTTACTCCATAGTGGTTGGGCTAGTTTACTTCTCACCAACAATGCATGAGATGCATGAGAGTATTCTCTCAATATCTTCATCATTATAGTTAAAATAATGTACTTTTGATAATTGTTTGCAAGGTCATTGCTTTTCTTCAATTCCTCTTTGATGCCCTAAATTACTACAGGTACAAAAAAAAATCTGTCCTTAGCCCAAGTCTGTCCTTACCCTTTAATTTTAAGGGTCAAATATGTCAGCTATTCCTATGATAGCATATGTACATAGCCTTCATGCTCATACTGCAGAATTTCAAGATGGTATAATTTCTTTCCCTTCATAAATAAAATTAGGAGGCAAGCATGTTTGGATCCTGGTTTCATGTAATAGTGCTCTTTGATAAAAATAGACATGAATAATGAATACTAAAGAGGGACCTGACTATATGAACAAGAAAGAAAATGCATGCTTCATATCAAACAGTCTGCCACCAGCATTAATAGCAAGCTGTGGAATTAAGCTCATTAATACATTTGCCTCAAGGAGAAATCTAATTTATTTCTTGTATTTATTCATATTGTATGATTATTATAAATCATGGAGTTGGCTTTCTTGATCGGGAGCATGATTTTAATCTGACTAGGACACTTTAATGTAGTTTTTTACATAAACATCACAGGTAAGTTCAACTGACAGTATTCCAGATTTGAAGTACTGTGAATAAGGCAGCCTCTCTATTTATTCTTAATCTTTTGTCCAGTGACTGGGAAAAATTCTTACTATTAAGAATTAGTACTGATGGTGAGCTATGATTTGTGCATGAATAATTACATTGTGTCTGGGAGCTCCTTGCCAGGCCCTGAGTCCAGACAGACCAAGATGGCTTCTTTGGCTCCTTGGCATTCTAAGCTTAACATTGAGTGGGTCCTGTCAAAGCTTATTGTATTTCTAACCTTGCTTCATGGTATCATCATCCTGAGTTCAGAATTAACCCACTGCCTAGGTCTGAGTGTCCATGGATTTGGTCTTTGCTCACCCTTTCTTCTCCATCCCAAGGCTGCCACCATCCTCCTCACTGACAGCTTTATAGTTTTCCCCCCTTGGCCAAACCTCAGAGTGACTTAGAACAAATGAAATCAAATCTCCTTAAATATCCTGCATGTTTGAGACTGACTCTATGATGAACGTCCCCATATTACAGATATTCAAAACTAAGGAGGCTACTATGCTCACAGAGCAATCTTGCGTGTTCTCCACATGTGCACATGCCCCAGAATCCACCTGTCTTCTAGCCTTGCTGCCTAGAACACTCTTTTTCTACAAGTCAATTGCCTTAAGACTTATTTCCCACATTACCTCTTCTGCAAAGCCCAGAGTAATGTGCCAGTGAAGTCACTCTTGAGTATTGACTCTCACTTGACAGTTCACTTAGCCAGTGTGTGGTGCCACAGTTATATCACCACCAACAAAAAAGAGATGGAAAAAAAAAAAGAGAGAAAAAGCCCTATAAGCTCTATTTGATGGATTCTATGCTTAGCTAGTATGTACAAATCATGTTGGTCTCAGTTTAATAGCTATTAGATGATATGATCCACACTTCTTCAAATTCTTATGCATCCTTCCGTTATGAAATTGACTTCACTGCTTATGACTCTCTACTCCTGCATCTAGACAGAAGTCTGCTTAGCTGGACAGATTATA
Source organism: Typhlomys cinereus (assembly GCA_023101885.1). Classification (NCBI taxonomy): domain Eukaryota; kingdom Metazoa; phylum Chordata; class Mammalia; order Rodentia; family Platacanthomyidae; genus Typhlomys; species Typhlomys cinereus. The sequence goes on along the minus strand of JALPQD010000176.1, from coordinate 2,899,715 downwards.
GTATTTATCTCTTGGAACACATCAGAATGCCAAGTTACAAGCATTCAGGGAAGGTAAAATAAATAAATGCATTCTTTATGCATACACACACACACACACACACACACACATATATTGCATCAGCAAGCCTAGATAAACAATAAACCAAAACTGTTTCTGTGTGTCTTCATTATGCATGCCAAATATATTTTTCTTGGCCAAGGATGGAATAAAAAACACAAAAATTGGTTATCTCATTTCCTGACCTCCAAAATTAGTTTTGTCCATCTTTTTATGTCTCATTGACAAGAAAAAAGCCATGAGTTCTGTTAAAATCTTGGTTTTTAACTGCTCAATTCATGTTTGATTTTAAGTTATACCTTTTAACTCCCATATTTTATTTTTTCCTTATTAGATACCTAACTCAGCATAAGAGGAAATAATTGTAATACTTGTTGCTGGCCACTGGGAAATTAATATGTCCTTTGTGTTCTCTGGGAGGACCTTGCTTCATTTGCTCTGTTCTCTTCATAATGCTGTTTTCTACTGCCTTTGTTGTGATGGGGGAGGCTGGGAGAAAATCTGGACACTTTCTTCTCCGGGTCACTTTGCATAAAGAGTTCTTTGCAGCCATGTTCAGATGATTTATATACATATTACTGATGCAGTAGGTGCCATTACAGAGCACTTCCTACCATTTAACTTGTATACTTGTGAGTGTCCATTCACCAACTGCTAAACTAAACATCTGCTGCTGCTGCCTTGGATGGTCTAGTGTCCAGCTTTATACACAAAACTTCTTTAGGCCCCAGTTTTGCATATACAACAGTGGTATATGCATACACATTAGTCAGTGTAGTGTATGCATATGCTTTATGTCTTAATCGTCACTAACCAAAATTATATTCTTCATTACCAGATCACATTTTTCACACTACTTATACCCCACCTGCCAACTTTGGAATCGGACATAAGAAATAATGCAAATACTTCCTCTGTGTACTTATTCAAAGAAGGTAGTGTTGTAGCTGATTCCTGCCACCCAAACACATAAACATTTACGGTTAGGTATTTTCTGCATTGTTTTAAAGTGGACACACAGGGTAGCACACATCAGTGAAATTACTTCTCCTCATAAACCTACTCCAATGAATGTTCTCTGCTCTTCGTCTGAGCTCCTTCATTGAACCCTCTTGCTGTCGGCTAAATTCTTTTATTGTCTTTCTTCACTCATTAACTTGATCATTTCCTCATGCAAGCTATCATTTCAACCCACATCTTCTTCATCAGTCACCCTGTGGTGGGCCAGTAGTGTTCTTTGTCGTCAGCCATTGGCAGACTATCTTAACTCATAACTACATTTCTTCCTGACTTCCAAGCTTTATACACACAACTTCATGATGCCCGGGGGGTGGGGGAGGCTCTGCATATTTTTTGCTTTTGGATTCTACATCACACTCTTTCCCCAAGTCTTTTTTAAATTTCCTCTTGATGGAGATGTAAAGCTCATGCCCTTGTCAGTTTATTTTCCCCAAAGTACCATTTCATAGGTAGGCATTCCTTTTCTCCTGAAGTACCTAGGGCAGCTTCTCCAGCATAGCAGCGAAGCTTAACCAGCCTTCTTATATAGGGGACTCTGTTGGGGTCTTTGAGAGAGTATTCCTACAGGCTCCGTTAGAAGCCACAGAATTCTTTAGGCCCCAGTTTTGCAGTGTCCAGAGCATTATTTTGCAGACTCTAGTAAACTACTTTAGTAAAACTACTAAAGGCAGCTACGAATAAAGTGAAAGAGGCTGGGCTGCACCTTTGGATGAAGAATAGCAAGGAATTTGCACCACTATATGTATGTTTATGTTTATAGATACATAGTAGACTACTTGATAAAACATTCTATGTAGTACATCAGTTATATTCATGATGTTAGCAGACACTATCAACATCAAGAAATTATATTGATTTCACATCAAGTGCATATTGAGTTGCTAAAATATTCAACTGTGAAAGACTGTGAAAGTTGTGTTCGTACCTTCCTGTCCTATGCTCAGAGGTACTTTTTTTGTTGTCTTGTTATTTCTTTTAATTTATTTTTTTCACTTTTCTTCAGTTAGAGAGACCATAACCTTCTTGAGAACTGTTAATTTTTCATTTTTATATCCCCGACAACTTTCTTAGAGTTAAGTACATGGTAACTTCTCAATATATATTTGTTGGATGGAATTGGATTGAATTCATTCTGGATTTTGAAGCTGATTTGTCTGACTGATTGGCTTCCTGAAGAGGCTGGGAAAGAGGGTGAAATATATGGCCTTGTTAAAGGTGTAGCCAGCAGAAAGTGCCTTAGTTAGATACTGGAGGGTAAGCCTTCCTGGACATAGGACATTCAAGGGTCACGTGTCTCCAGCAGATGCTGGAGAGCCAAGTATTTAGATCACTTCGGAAAGTTTCATCTATTTTGACAGAAATGAAATCAAACAAAATGATTTTCTGGGTGTCATTTTGCTGTTAGAAGAAAGCCACGCTAGAAGAGTTGAAATAGCTTTTCCAGTTCCGACTTTTAATACACTAAACTAAATGAAAGCATGCCTTAATCTTGGATGAAATTGGCTTTTAAAACTGTGATTTTGTGATTCTCTGTTAATTTCAAATGTAAAGGACTCTTGGCTTATGAGAGTATTCTATAAGCAGAGCACCTTGTTCATTTGAATACAGTGAGAATCTCTAATGAGTTCTCCCACCATGTTGCTGACGGAAAATTCCAGAATTTTTATCAGAATGATGTGACTCTCTTTTAATTTGTTTTAATTATGAGACAAGTTTATAAGATTTCAAATTATTCCTTAAAAGTACTTCTATTTTTTCTGCATGCATTAGACAACCTCGTCTTTCCCCAAAAGGCCTATGTTCAAATCTGTCTGTGTTATTAAAATAATTCATTTAGAAACTATTGTAAGTAATCATTAAAATTTCATATCTTGTATGTCTTCTTAATACTAATTGACAATGCTTGATTATATTCAACTTAAGAAATCAAAACATGAAAATAAAACTGCACATTTCCATGGCATGCTCTCCAAAAACCTATTCCTGGTTTTGCAGAGCTGTCAATTAAAGCATGACCTGCTGTGATAATCCACCAAGGTCATTTAAGACAGTGATAACCCTGGAGAGCATATTACTGTTGCAGCAATTCTTCCTATTTCTAGATCTTTCTGACTGTGATGTCTACTTGTAAGTATCTGTTTTCCACATGAATGAGTTTAACAGATTCTTACATTTAACATGGTAGGTTAATAGTCTTCCCATTGAGACAACTAATTTATCCAGGAATTTGTTTTAATTTCTAGCTATTTTTGTGTTCATTTCATGTATTTAGAATTCTTTTATTATTGCATTATTTCTTTATGGACATATACACAATATTTATGCATATTATGGACTTTTTTTCTCCAATCTCATATCTCCCCACCTCCCATATATACCATAAGAACTCACAAACAACTTGGTTTTCTGCTGGTTCTTATCTTCCACATGGCAACCATTTTATTTTACTGTTTTGAAGTGATGCAGTAAGAGAAAAATGGCTGCCTTTTGTTTATTTTTTGTACATTAGCATGATGACATCATCAAAGATGAACGCTAAAATGTACATACCTTTTAGAACCCAAAGGTGTACTACATGTCAGGAATAGTTTGCTTGCATTTTTCTTTTAATGTCCCAAGGTTTATAGCTTTTGTGTAGCTCTTTGTGCACAGAGGGAAAAATGAGTACTAGCATTTTGGAGTAAGTGCGTGAAAATTGTGGCATTGAAAACACATCTCTATTCTTTTGTGTTAAGAAAACCATAGTACTAACATTCTAGAACATTATTAACCCTTTCAAGTAATGTTAAGAAAGATGACAAATTATTTCATTTAAAGATTATTCTATTTAATCAGATTAGCTGCCTCGGGATTAAAATTACTTTTAAAAAATTCAACTAATTAAAATATTTACATTATAAATGTTTTTTATCACCAACCAATTTTTAAACCAAAGGTTTTTGTTGGTGTGTATATTGTAAACATATATGCATGTATCTTTTTTAAGATTAATTATGTACTTTTTTACATGAGCCATTAAATTCATTGTATATATAACAATCTTATTAATTTCTTGGATCATTACTTTTGATGCTCTTACTTTTTCTTCTGTGTTCTTCATTGAGGTCTGCACATATTTGTAGAAAGGTACATGCTGACACTTACAAGCAGCTTTTGAATATCAATTCAATTCAGGCAGATAATTTGAGATATGCAAATGATTTTTCATTAAATTCTAATAACTAGATAATTTTTATCTGAAGACTCATCATCTTTAAGAAATTATTTTAGATAACTTAAAATATTTCTGTAGAGGTAATATGATCATATACAGGCATACATTTTATATTACTGCAATTTCTATGCAGAACATGCTTCTTGTAAATGTTGAATGTTCATTCTCAAAATCCTTATTACCATTAAAATCAAATATAGTAAACATGTGCTTTACTGAGGTAAGCTGTTTCAGATAAGTTACTGTAATCTTCAGAACTTAGATGGTCCATATGTCTTTAACTCTTGAAACTCATTGTTCTTTTAAATGAGCTGCTCTAGGAATGTGTCATCTTCTGAGAAGGCAAATTAATCCTCTATCTCATTTGCATGCATCAAAAAAGTCTTTATTCACATATAGTGTCTTTTAGTGATAGCAATTGTACTTAAGGAAAATTGGAGGGATACAGCACCTGTTCTTGTGGCTGGGGAGAAAAACCTACATCAAGAAGAAGAAGCACTAGCAATGAAAGGGTTAAAGAATATTGTCAGGTCAACCATGCAAGCCAGGGTCTTGAATAACATTTACCCAGTGGTACTTTCAGAAAATAAGGTAGGAAGCAGCTATTGCAAATTTCCCTTGCAGAAATTATTTGGCCTCTTATTACAATAAAATCTATCAAATTCTTTTCGAATGCTTGCTCAACCCTTTTCTGATGTAATTATCATCATCATCATCCTCATCTTGGGTAGGGGTTTTTGTACTTGTGCCACATTGATGTCTCAGTTCAGCTCCCGTATCAGTTATTTCTTCCTCCTAGTAGACCTCAGCTGATAAAAATATCCATAGACACTGTGAAGTCTGTGGAACGCCTGGCTTTCAACTCCATGTGATCACATGTAGACAGTGTCTGAGGCTGCTGCCGAGCGCAAGGCAGTAGGTAATGAGTCTTTGTGCGAGAGAAGCTCTTGTCGCGGAACAATAAAGCATATGGTACCAGCAGTCAAACCCAGGGCTGGGAGATGTAGGAAGATTCCTCTGAACCAGGAAAAAGGATGCCTTCCGTGTTGCTGACACAGATCACACAATGAGAATCAATTTATTTTGGATTCTAATGAATAGAGAGTGTAAGGACTAAGACTCCAGCTGTTTTAACAGGTCAGTGTTTTGATAAATTCCTCCAGCACTTCTTTGCATTTGATTGAATTTAAATTACGATGGACTGTGTTGTGTTTTGCCTTAGACAAAAAACTTTGCAGGCTATTAGGAGTGTGTTATGTGAAGGTTGCACTTGAAGTGACCCAACAAGACTGAATTCTTAATATAGTCAAATGTTACAGAAGAATGTTGGTATTATATTAAACTGAAAAGTTACCTGCTCTTCTTAAAAATTTAAAGGTAAGAAAAAAATGCATTCAGTAATTTCTAATCTTTTATGTATGCAGAAATGATATAGAGCAGCACAGGACTACTTAAGAGTGGAATAAAAAGCTTCACTTGCATTTAAAATTTTGTTGTACATTAGTTTGTGTAGCTTATAAATTAAAACTGAATCATTTAGAATTTGTGGATGTTTTTCAGCATACTACTAAAAGGAAATTTAAAATATTCAATTATTTAAATGAAGAAATAAAGCAAAATTATTCTGATACTGCTAAAATATATTTTATACTTTAATAATGCATATGGATACTAGTTTGCATGTGCCTTATAATTTAAGATATTATGCTTCTTTTTACAAATAGAAGAGATTGTTGCCCCCAAACCTTTTACATTATAAATGTCACTCATTCACATGCAAAGAAAAGCACACCACCTTAATTTTGAAATAAAAAATGGGTTAATTATGTGATGGTGGACATATGTCCATTGGGTCAACTTTCTAAGGAAAGATATATTTCCTCTTGGAGATTTGTGAAATATGCACATACAGGACCTTTATCTAAAAGATAACCCCTGTATAGGTTTCTGAGTAATAGAGAAGTTTATGTTCTGGATACACAGATTGCCCTGTGTAAGAAATGAGGGCATGAAATAACTCTGAGAGATAAAAGCTCAACCCCACACATCTTTGCCAGCCTTAATCACTACTCTGCTGAGGTTTCCAGATACAAATGAAGAATTGAACTTTTCCTCTATGATTTTTTATTGCTGTATTGCTTGAAAGCCATTCTGGGATGTAAATTCTTTATAGTTAGTTTGAAAGATGATGTTCTATGAGACACTAATATTTTTCACCTTTTACTAGCGTGATTATCAGTTTGTATGATGCCTTAAGCAGAATCGATCCCCGTTAGTGTTTAACCACAGCACAAATACCCTGCATGTCTGATTATTCATGCAATACATATTTTTGAAAAAAAAAAAAAAGGCGGGGGGGGGGGCTGTGTGTCCAAAACAAGTTAATGACAATTTTAAATTGGCCTTCCACACGTTATTTAAATGAAGTATTTTACTACTTGGGTTTCCTTGGTTACCAGAGTCGCTGCAGACAGCTTTTTCTGGTGAGGAGAGGAAGACAGGGAGCCGAGGACTCATTTCTCTGTTACTAGACGCGGGAACCCGATGTGGACAGCGCGGTAAAACCCCGTCGTGTGTCCCTTCGCGAGCCCCCATGCCCGAGGTCTCCTTGGCGGTCCTGGGGTGCTGCGGAGCCGCAGCCCCACAATTGCTTACCCAGCATTCCGCCTCGCGGCTGGCCTGCTGCCGGAGCCATATGCAAATGAGGCTCGGGCTTTGACTGCAGAAGAGGAGGGGGCAGAAGGGAGTTCAAAGGTCACGGAGCAGGCTGCAAGCTGCATCAGTTGCCTGGGGAAAAAAAAATGTGTCTTGGGCTTCTCTGCAGCAGTGTTCTGCAGCACGCCGATGGAGAGCGCGTTGTTTCCGACAGACGCTTTGCCGAGCGTGCAGCAGACACTGAAAGTGGATGCAGGTCCAAGGATGGCATTTTGTGCCGCGCCTCATTTCATTCCTGGTAAACACACTGACAGGGATTGGCTATTTAAATTCATCTGAGCAATTGTCAGGGTGTTTCTCGTTTTCATCTTTCCTCCTCCTCCTCCTCCTCTTGGTTTTCTTCCTCCTCCTCTTGCTCTTCCTTCTCTTTTATTTTTGGAATACGTTTTCTCTATTTGAAACTTGTTTGTTTGTGTGTGTGTGTGCGTGTGTGTGTGTGTGTATGTGTGTGTGTGTGCGCGAGCCCGCGCGCTGCTGAATTATTTCCTGTGAGAAACAGTTGGGTTTGAGCTACTAAGTACGTATATTTTGGATAGCTGTCCATTATGCAAGCTGTTTGAGTTGAAATATCCAGATAAATATCAAGACTTAGAACTTTCAGTGGATTATTTTTAATAATTTTAAAGAAGTGTATTTTAAATAAGAACTGAATTTCTGGCCTACGATATTTTTGTGTGAGAAATCTGTAATTGAATGAAGTTCTTTTGTTCATTCCCATTAAGCATCATAGAGATAATTTTAATAGTTTATGCTTTCTTTTCCTTGAATTTTAGGACAGGATTTGATTTGGAAAGATTTTGTTTTCTACTGTTTTGCTAAAAATCTTATCAGCCTTTAAGTTGTTTAACTGCTATTGATATGTTTAAGAAGGACTTTTTAGGCAATGTCATTTGAATTTTATGTATTTTATTTCTTGTGATTTTTTTCTTTTCAGTTAAATGTGGATTGTAAAGTGATTCTAATAATCAAGTCATGGGCAGGACAAACATCTTTTTTTTTTCTCACTCACTAAATACCACTCTTTTGTAGAATGTGTGATTGCATCATAGTAAAGCCTGAATGCACCAAACCATTGTCTTCGCATTTAGTGTTCATACTGCATTTTAATTTCTACAACATATCTTAAAAACTTGAAATGCCAACCAACCATGTTTATCTGTATTATTAAAATTTTTTCATGTATCAGTAGAGCAGTTATAATGTTGATGAGAAAAATGTTATTTTCATTTGCATCACCTGTGCGTCTGTTTATATCACAGGGTGTATGTGTATAAAAGATGAAGATGCATAGTAGCATTTTCTATCAAGCGAAATCAGTGTTTTATGCACCTGTGTTTGCATAAAACCATTTAAAGTGAATTTTATACTTTTCATGTAGAAAAGACTTAATGCATATTTAGGACGACTTAGGTATTTTCTTTGGAGTGAGAACAGTTAATTTATTATAATGATTAAAGTGTGCTAATTTGGCAACAGTACCCTATTTCCAATGGATGGGGGCTTTGGGGAGACATGTTTGGCCACTTAGACAGTGAAGGGCAGTTACTTCAAATGTTTTTGAAATTCATATTGCAGTGGTTATTCCTTGCCAGATTTTTACCCTTTACCCCATCACTCCATGGGGACCGGATTACAAATCTGTTCAGGACACTAAGTTTAATTGATAAACATGAATTCCTGTTTTGTCCTTTAAAACTTCTGAAACTGACCTTTTTCTTCTAAACACCTTTTTTTGGGGTAACTTTCAGTGGCTTCATCCAAAGGAAATAAATTTCAAATAAATTACTTTCTTCTAAAATTGATCAGAATATGCTGATCTCTGGTCCTAACAGTATTTTCACAAATTTGTGTTTATGAACATCTTTGTACATTACATAACATATAAATGTATGTGTATTATATATACTGTAACTACATATCATATGTCATACATAGCATGGAATACATTCAAGAAATCAAATATTTCACAGTATTGAATCATAATTGCCTCATTATTTCCAATAAACCTTCCTTACCTTGTATTAGATAGTACCAGTCATTTGTGTTTACTCATCTCTGTGTGTGTTCTCTGCAGAGAAGCGAAATTAACATTAATTTAAGCAATCTTACTACTTTTAACTTTGTAAGTGTATAACTGCTACCAGTAAACATGTTCTGAATATAGAAATAAAAACAGTGTGGTCATAGCAATAAAACCATGAAGACTCTTGGAGAAAACACGATAATAGATATATGTGCAGTAAAGAGAATTGTTGTGCTCCTGTGAGCCACAGGAGAGCTGTATATGTCCTGCAGCTAATTTATGGCTTTGAATATCCTTGGTAATTTATGTCCCTATGCAAATTCCCTCAAAACTTTGAAGTTTTTTTGCATTGGCTTGAGCCATCCTGCTTTTATACAAATCTCAGCAGCTTGTACATAGCAAGCTCATGATTTAGGTCCCTACCTGTTTATACAAAAACATGTTAATGTAAATGTAATTCAATTTAAATTTGAGTAACAAAAGAGTAAATAGAGTAAGAGTAATCTAAAAAACTCCTTGGGGAGAGGTAGTTTAGACAACGTAAGGAAGTAGTGTTATATCAGACTTCAAAGGGATCGCTAAGGATTTTTGTAAAACTGAATTTCCTGATTTCTGCTCTCAGACTTTCTTGTCATCATTTGAAACTGGAGACCATTTTGTAGGCTTGGCAAAGATTTTAGGGCAAACATGTACTCAGTGTAAGATCTGGAAATAACTATTATCACCTCAATTGCACGAGTGAGTCTTTCATTATCAGTGAATTTGTCCATCTCCTGAACTTCTGGTGCCTAATGGCTTTAAACACAAATCAGGAAAATAATCAAAATAATTACCAAGTGTTCAAAAACAAGCCACATTATTTTAACATAGTGATTCTTAAGAAACAATCAAGAAGTTGCCTTTTGAAAGACTATTACAAAATTTAAGTAAAATTGAATCATTTTTGCTGAAAAATAAGTACAATAAAATTACAAGAAGGATCTCAAGGATCTTGGTAGGCCTATAGCAGGATTATAGCCAAGCCGTAAAGGCAGAGAATGGTGTGTCCAGCTCTGCAATTTTCTAAATTTTGTTTTCTAAACAAACACTGTGGTTTCTAAGGTTTGTAACTTTAAGAGTCAATTTTGAAAGAAATGTTAACAGAAAATGAACAAAATTTATTTTCATTTTTCTTGTTCTTAGGACACAGAAAGCCGTTTGAATTTTAAATAAACTAGAAATGATTCTTACTACAGGATGAATCTGTCATAATAGACTATTGACGGTAACTTCAAATCATTTTGTATCTAACAAGGAAATGGGGATTCTAACAAGTACATAATAAAAACAATCATTTTAATGCCATTTGGCTACAAGGGCCAGATAGACCTCCTTGGACCAGTTAAATGAATCATATCTCAAAGCCTGGCTGCAAGTTCACTGACTTCTTTGTGGTCAATGGGAGGAATTGCTCTCTCCCTTCCTGCAAGTTTAGGAATCCACATATGCACTGAGCTGACCACCCACATGCTGATGACATATATTATTACCAGTCACAAGAAACTGGACAGTCCGCTATCAAGTACTGCCCATCAAAACTCACCACAGTGAAACAAAGTCACATAATATAGCGGATACCATCTTGATAGATATTTAAGTACAACCAACAGAAATTTGTAATTTTAAGGAATGTTGATTTCATAATCATTGCTTAATGAGAGTTGGTTTTTAAGAATGAAAACCAGTTCAAATATCTGGGAAATAGCTTTATATTCTGGCTTTTTATTTGCCTCCTCCCCTTCTCCCTCCTTAATTCCCTTTCTCCCTAATTCCCCCCTTTCTCCCTTTTTCCCTCCCTCCTTCCCTTTCTTTCACCATCCCTCCCTCTTCTCTTCCCTTTTCCCTCTCTCTCCCTTTCTTTGTGTTTTTTAAACAGGGTCTTATATACCCTCCTTTTAATAATACAATTGATTGTGTGTGATTCTAGACTATATCATGGATCATGAAGAGACCGAATAGGGGAATGGCTAAGAGCTAAGATTCAAGTTCCAAACTTGATGTCACTTCCAAAATGTTTTCTAAAACCTCTAAGTTCTGGGGCTTTGGAATAAAATGTAATGTCTTATAGTCTTATTTTCTTCATCTTAAAAGCAGAAATTCTTTACAGCAATAGAAGTTTATGCAAGTGGAATCCTATGATGAATAGGGAGCATTTATAATGATAGCTAATATTAATACATTTCAACCCCAGAATTTGCTACCCCAGTGCCAATAAACAGGTTGATCTTCAGTCTACAATTACAGAGCTTCTTAATGGAAACTCTCCAAAGAAGGAGATCTGTTATCTACAAAGAAGAACCTACTGGATCTCATTGGAGGGCACATCTTAGTAGTAGTGAGAGATAATGGCCTCAGATTCAAATGAGACACATGATGAGGACAGTCAGCAAGGCCACTGGGCTTGTGGCTCTGTAGCCACTTGAATCTGTCCCACTGCAAGCACAGTTTCCAAGGTATCTTCTGTACAATGTTGCAAATACATACTTGCCAAACTGTCTTATTTTATCCTTGGCTGTTTTCAGATTTCTCCCTTGCTACACTGTCTCCTGGCTTACTTTGTACAATCAACACATTAGTTGTTCACCTTGTATACTGGCTACTCTTGTCTGTGGCTATGAGAAAACACCCAAAGTTAAGCAACTTAAGGGAGAAAAGGAGATTTATTCAGCTTATGGCCCCAGAGGGGAGGAGATACAGGATTTCATGGCAAAAAAGGCATGACTACCAGCAAAAGCTGTTGGCAGCCTGGGTCACATCCATCATAGAGGCGGAGCGCTGCTGCTAGCTCAAGAGCAGACTCACTCATTCAAGCAGCGCAGGGCTAAGCAATGTCAAGGCCCACCCTGTAACTGCCTTCTTCTACCAAGACTCCACCTCTTAAAGGTGCCATGACCTTCCTAAATACTGATAGCAGCGAAGGATTCAAACACATGAGCGTGTTTGTGGGCGGGAGGAGACTCACATTTCAAACCATGACAACTTGTCTCCACCTAAGGATTTGGTTACTTCTGAAGACTATGAACTTTTGAAATTAGTATAGGACCCCAGCTGCAACCAGGACTACCTAAGTAGACTAGACAGTTTGTTTAGTCATGAAATGGCCTTTATGCCACTCATGCATTGCTATTTTATACTTTCTGTGAGTCAAAATAATGTTTAAGCCATAATTGATCACTTCATTTAGTTGAGGGTGAGGGAGAGGTAACAGAATTCTAATTTCAAAGGAAACTTACTGTGCACATACCTTTTTCACTACAGATTGTTTTACTAGAATGTAGAATGCCTGTAAGTGCCTTTTTGTATCAGATGCATGGCTAACATATGTGGAAGACTATTATGACTTGCCTTTTCTGGAACTTGCTTTAAGAACAAATCTCCAAAACACTATTTTTCAACCTTTTAGTGGTAGTATGTCTTTGGTGTGACTTATTACCATCAGGGACAAGTTTAATTTGTACCAGGAGGGCATTTGCGGAGACATGAAAATCCAATTGTTTAATCTTACCCTACATCTCACTTTTACTAATTACTGGTAAGGCACTGTCAGCTTTGGGTTGAATAACAAGTGTTCTTTGTCTTAAATGGTAAAAATCTATATCTTGCTTAACACGGTGACTCATTTTAAAGAATGTCCAAAGTGCTCTTTCTTACTTGTTTTCATGTTTTTCAAGCTTTCTTTATGCTCTGTGAGTATCTCTGGTAGATTCACAGACCTGGCTTTGTTTCCTTCTGACTTACAGTAGAGTTGCTTTCCTAGAGCACAATGGAATTTTGTTTAGTTCTTCCTTCATTCTAGTTTGATGATTCCTTTGAAATAAAATTGTATCAGTTCTCAAGTAACCTTTGAGCTTTATTGGTTAGTCTATTTTGTTAGTATTCCAACAGAAACTTTCTAAAGATAGCAAGAAACTTTCAAATGCTAAACACCAAAGAAACATCAATGTTAGCAACATTAGATCGTAGTGCCCTGATCATGATTTTCTTAATTCTTCCTGGTCTGTTTGGTCTTTTTTCCTTTCATGTGCTGTGTCTGGAAAATCACTCAAAGCATTAGGCTAAGTACTGCTCTTTAGCCCCAACAGTAAACATGGGAAATAAATTTTTCATTGACTTCACTTGGTACATTTATTGTTAGACTAACAAAAAATAAGCTTATGGCAGACACTTAAGCTGTTTTCAACAGTTTAAAAAGCCTTGCCATGTTCTTGAGTGGTTTTAGTTAGGAGGTCTGCCCTGCTAACTAAAAACACATCTTACAAAAAGTTAACTTGGGGGGCATATTTTGAATCTCAAGTCAGTATGTACTTGATTAAACCACTTTGCCAAATGCCAAATATAAATCAACCTTTAGGGCTAAGAGGCAGCATGTTTTGTTCTGGCTTTCCCAGAGGAACACCAATCTCAGTGGCACTTAAGGGCAGGTAACATGGGGAGACTCTTGGGTACCCACAGACAGTCATTGAAAAATCAATTATTTATCTTCTAACAAGACAGAAGCTAATGTAACTATTCAACTTTCTGTGAGTTAGCAGCCAGCCTTTGTGGAGGGGGTCATGACTGTCATCATTCAGTCTCAGATAGTGGAGTTGACTTTGCGTGGGAGCCTTGTACTATTCCTTCCCTTGCCATGTTTTCATAGAATGGGAACTGGCACCTGCTAAGGAATCCTTTTACTTAAAAATCTTGCCACTTAATAGAATGGTGCATTTGCTGAGCAAATGTATATTAGTCCACAGGAACTGTTGCAGTCAATCTTGACAGAGCATCAGGTGAGACCATGGGCCAGCTCCTGTCAGCACAGAGCTGCTATGCTACTGGCCAGGGAAGGTTTCTTCGAGAAGGCCAGAGTGCTTAAAAGTCTCAGCAAGTTATCTAGCTGCCTGAGAATTCAGTGTCCTTTCCAAAAAAAAAAAACAAAAAAAAAACTACCTGGTAAGGTTGATGGAAGAGAGCAGTGAAGGGTTGCAAAGTATCCATTTGGCTCAAAGTAAGCAAATACTGGTATTTTTATTGGTGACATTAAAACATGGAACCATCTCTTTAGAATATAACCATATTATAGCCAAGAACATTTCCTACCATCAAGACACAAATTTGAAGGCAAAACAGGTTGGGGGCTGTTTAAGAGTGATCTCCATACAGGAGAATATTGCAATTGTGGGGTAGGGTTTTCTAGGAGATATCATAGGTCCTTCCCATTTATGTCAGAAAAATACAAGCTGGTATTGCCAGAGGCAGCTCAGTGTGAGAGCATCGTGTAACATGTAGTCCCCGTTAGGCAATGGGCTCCACTCCAGCCCATCTTCTAGAATAAAGGTGAGGGATCTGGAAAGAACCTATCTTAACTAGTAAAGGGAACAGAGGCAGCAGATCTTCCAGCTGCTTTGATACTTTGGACTGTGTTCACAGTGAACGCTCCTTTACATTCTGCATCTTGGCTGTCACGCAGTGCTCTAACCTAGGAGCACAGGAATAAGTAAGTGGTCTGTATGTCTATAGTTCTGTGCACTTTTCATCTAAGAAAAAGAGTTGATTGCTTTCATCCAGTTCTTCAACTGCACATCGTCAAAAGCCAAAATAAACACATAAGGAAATAAGCGTTGGGAGTTAATGTGTAAGAAGCAACTTAAATCTTTCCTGCAAACTCACAAGCTGGTCTGGCATGGAGATGTCGTATGTAACTGGGGAATCCTACTGTCATTCTCCGGCAAAGATATTTATTAGACAGGCATGCTCCCGGGGTTCTTGGCTGACACAGACACCTGGACAAGAGAGGCACATTTGGCAGACTTGAGTTTTTCCCACTGGCAAAGCACCAGCAGCTTTTTTCATATTGGTGGTGCCTCATGGAACACCTACAGGGCTTTTGCCTTGTGAACTCAGTGCCAATCCTGCTCTTCTTGGCAGCAAATGGGCTACTTTCTTGCCAAATGGTATAGGCAGAAATAGCCCTCATCTTGTAGGAGAAGATATGTCCCCCCTTTTTTTGCTTTTTTTTTATATACTATCACTATTCTCATTTCATTTAATTTTTTAATATATAACAGTTTTTTAAATTTCTTTTTTAGTTTTGCAAGCCTATTGAGTACTGGTTCCTGTTTCTTTCCATCCCTCCTCCCTCCTTCCTACCTGGCCACTTCTATGAACCCCAGGGTTCCCTTTGGCTTGTCTACTCTTGTGGGGTTCATGTTTACTTTCCTCACAATGTCTGGAGCGATGCACTCCCTTTAAATCATTCCTTTGCTCTCTCAATGGTTTTCGAATGATCCATAGTGACGCCTTATCTTCGTAAACAGCTACCAAAGATTATTTCTAAAGAAGCATTCCTTGCACATCCAGGTGCACATTTCACTGTAGCTACAGTGCTTCAATTTATAAGAGAAGCTTCCCATGGGGAAGTCATACTCCAAGTTCTAATCCTGGGTTGCTGATTGGCTTCTCACAGTGGTTCTCATGAGCCGCCAAGTCCTCTTCAAATTCTTTATCCCTTTATTTTTTTCCTTATCTCTTTACATAACAATTTACTTTAAGTATCTTCTGGCTTGTGACTTTTATAATAGCAAGTGAAACACAAGCACAAATGTGATAGAAAAGACATTAAATTAAGCTTTGGGGAAAAGGAACAAATAAAGGAAACACGAGTATACACAGACAGACTCTCTGCTAGGTCCTTTGAGTTCCCATCTTCCTTCTTCAGGGTATTTAACCTTTTCACTTTTTCTAAATATTTAGTAAATTTATGATTTACGCTGATAACCTATTTATTAATTTACATATGTGTGTATGTGTTTAATCTGATTTGTGAAAGAGAAGAAGATAGCTTCTATATATGTAGATCTAAGCCCTACCTGGCTTTTCTCATGTACATGTTTCTGTTGTGACACATGTTACACATTAGGATTGTCAGAGTTAAATACAAAGATTCAGTTAAGCTCAAATTTCACATAAACCAAAAAAAATCAT
Organism: Typhlomys cinereus; assembly: GCA_023101885.1. Lineage (NCBI taxonomy): Eukaryota > Metazoa > Chordata > Mammalia > Rodentia > Platacanthomyidae > Typhlomys > Typhlomys cinereus. The sequence continues at coordinate 2,883,681 of JALPQD010000176.1, read as the reverse complement.
TTGGGCCTAAATTATTTCCTAAATGTCAAACATTTCCTATCATTTGAAATTCAAATAAAACTGGGAAGAATGCATATTTATTTTCCTAAATTGGGTAGGTCTAAGGTGATATTTGCAAGTCAGATAACATGACTTGCACTTCAGATAACTGTAATTGGGAGATTTATTTGCTGATTCTTTAAGGCATGTTTTCTGTGGTCATTTTTTTAGTAGGTAACACAGCAGTAAAGTCTATGTGCAGAATGAGAAAAGAAGAAAAGTTAAATACTAAGTGTACAAGGGACAGAACTCTACAGGTGCTTGAGTGAGTGTGGGGCTTTTGGTGCATCTGACAGCTAAGATGAACAGGATTCTGAAAGGTACCAATGGCTTAGCTTCAACTATTCTTCTGTAGACTTTGAAATGCATTTTTCTTTCTTTCTTTTTTTCCCGTGTGCGTGTTGCCATGTATGAGAATGGGGGTCTGTGAGGCCCAAGGGTGGTATCAGGAATCATCCTGGATTAGTTTCCAATCTTATTGCTTTCTCTGGGGTTTTCCATGCTCCACCTTCCAGAATTACAGGCCATAGCCATTATCTGCTTGACATTTTACATAGGATCTGGGGATTTGGACTCAAGTCCGTTTGCTTGTGAGGCAAAGGCTTTAACCACTGACCTATCTCAGTGCTGAAATGTGTCTTCATCCTTCTGATGACTTGAAGGTTTCAGTCAGTCACCTCGGTGTATCATCTTGCATCCTGGCTTCTGACACTTTCTGTTTTCATCTCACCCTTCTCTCTGTCTCTGTCACAGTGTGTCTTTGTCACCTAATAAGCAGAAATATATTAATTGAAATAAATATATTCACACCCCTATAAAAATCCACTTTCCTTTATTCATCAATATTTTAGCGTGTTCTCATAAATATATTCAGAACAAGGTGAACAAGACTTACAACCAATAAAAATATGAAATCAATAGTGTATAGTAATTAAGAACATGTTGATAAGCATGCTTGCTAGTGTTTTAACATAAAGTAGTTCTTAATCAAGTTAAGCAATAAGATAAGGGCTTAGAGGTACTGGCCAAGTAAATTCAGGAACTGTATTGATTGATGCAAAATCAAGGTGAAGCTGTTAGACATGAGGACATATGGATTTGAAGTGAACTTGAACTTCATATGTTCTAGTGAGACTATCTGACCTTCACCTACTCGGTTGTCTTAGTGTTTCATTTATCTCTGGCAACTGTCAAAGAAACTGAACGTTCAAAGGGCAAAGCCCTGATCCTGGAGAGGTCCAAAAGCTGCTCTTTCTTGGAACACTGACCTTGAGCTGTGAGGCACATGCTCAAGTTACTGGACCTTAGACAACGGGTACAGCACAGCCATATAGAAAACCCAGCCTTACCCACGGGAGTCCAACCTGTCCTGTTCTCCGCAGCATTCTAAGTGTTGCTTTTCTGTTCTCAGCTTAGTTGTGTGAACTAGTCCAGTGTTCTTCCAAAATTGCCTTCTGCCTGTGTTATGTCTAGAATTTGCTTTTGTGGTGATTGTTAAGTGCAAGAAGGGACATTCTGAGGTCACTTCTGATCTCATGTTGATTCTCTTTCCGTGCAGGTATTTTGTTAGGCAAAAAAATAGAGCCATGAGGGGGGTCTGGTTACTTCCTGGAACTTTCTGCCTAGAAAAGCAAACAACAACACAGAAAGTATAGAAGTAAAAGGATTCCCTTCCTTCTTTAGTCATTGCCCACCTATTAATATGTGAGGCACACCTATGCCTTTGGCCCATCATGGAAGAAACAAAGATCACTGTCCTTTTATCTTTTACCAGAAGGTGAAAGCAATAAGTAATGAATGCATAAATGAGTTGTATGGATTTAGAAAGTGGTAAACACTATTAAAAAAAGATTAACTAGCAGATTAGAAGAAAAAAATACCACAAACAACTTAGAGAGCAATAGGTCAGGCAACCAAAAGATTGGGATGAAGTATCAACAAGGTCAGTAGCTCAGAATTAGGATGAAGTTAATCGAGCTAGATTGCTGAGGATTTTGTAAGCCACGGAGGATGGAGCTTGCCTGGAAGGCAATTGGAAGTCACTGTAGAGTTTCAAACACAGACCGATAAGATGATGTTTTCATAACACATTCATCATTCTTCTGGCAACCAGAAAAACATACTGAGAGCAAACAGTGGTGGGAGAGAATATTGACAAGTGTCAATCCTTGCTGTAGCTACTGAACTGCTATCAAGACCTGGACTTGCAGCTTTTCTTATTCAGAATGAGTAATGCTTGCCTAGCTGTTCTTTGAAATGTTAAAATATTATAAATATTTTTCTTACGTTCATCAGAGAGAGAGAGAGAGAGAGACAAGCCATGTGGGCTTCTGGGGATCGAACTCAGGTCGCTGGGTTTGCAAGCAAGCGTCTTACCCACTAAGCTATCTTGCCGGCCTGGAAATGTTCACACTTTCCCACCGGTTTCATTATTTCCCTGCTTTAATCCTGTCATTCTGAAGGGGAATAAAAGGCAACACGTCTGTTTCAGGAGCTTTGATAACCACAGGCTGGGTGTTCATTCTCATCACCTGTATCTGAATTCAGGCACGTGGCACCGTTGTTCCCAGACTCTGAGAACCAACACAGGTCACATACAAACAAGACAGACTCTGTCACCAACGGTATATTCTCCCTCAACCTTATCCTCTTCCCTATCCTAGTAGGATAGTGCAGAGGACAAGGTGAACACCTTGTAAATAGATCAAAGCTTATATACTGGCGGGCACTGGTCACTCTGGCTTTCATATTTTGTTCATCACATGCTGATGTGCTCCTAAGATTTCTTTTCCCATGCACTCGAAGTGGAGCAAGCATGTCCTGCCTTGCTGCACAAACAGTTTAGCTCTAGGCCAGTTTCATGGTCTCTGAGAAGGCGCTGTCCTGTTGTGACTAAGCGTTTCATTTCCGGCTCGGGCACTGCTCCACCAAGCAATCAGTCGCTAACGCCCTTTATGCCTGGTGCAGTTCAGACTTTTTCAGACCTCAAGGGTCAGACAAATGATTTCCAACTTTCAACTCCTTTGCTGCCACCCTTGAAGGTCACAAAGGAAGGAAAGGATTCAATTCTCAGCTCCAAAAAATTTCCCCTTTCATTCTTGAAGTAAAGAAAAAGGGAGAGCACTCCAGGTAGCAACTTGTATCATGTTTGGGCCCTGAGCCCTAAAGCCTAATTAAGTGTGCATTAGAGCCAAAAAAATCCACCACAACTGAGGAAACAGAGGAGGGAGAGTGCACCTTCAGAATGATGTGGTTTCTGTCTGTCCGCATCACAATATCTCATTATGATCGTGTGTTGTCTGAGCGTATGTTTCCATCTTGTAATATCTTATGCCTTGGAGATATATCTCCCTCATGAATCTCTTTGCATCTTGTGTAAGCTGAAGAATTTTAAAATGTATATTCTGCCCTACTTTTATTTCAAGACTTCACTTAAAATAGTGTTTTTCCTCTTCACCCAGCTCAGATACATAGGAACATTTTATGCATATCACGTTGTTTAAAATGAATAAAATAATAGGCTAATCTGGATAGGGGTGAACCAAGTGTCAGAATAGTGATTTTATTCTTGCAAGGCTGGACATGACATATCTTCCTGTAAAAATCACCAGCTGTCTTCTTAATAATATAATAATCAGGCAGAAAAGAGGGATTAATAAAACAAGGGAGTTGTATGAATGTGGGAGTGTTTCTCACTTCATGGAGCCCAGCAGAGCAGATCTGTGCTCTGTGACAACAAGTAATCTGTCTGAACTCCTTTTTACATGTGCTACTGTGTTCAAGGAGCTGAACATTAAATACACTTGACTCTATGCTAAATTATGGTACATCAAATATGGTACTCAATTTGTATTAAAAAAATGCCTCTGTGGCTTTGATTAGGCCTTGGGTTTAGAGTTATGTGTCTTTCTAGCTTTGGTGTGTGGACACACCCAAGGGAAATATGTCAGGAAATATGTCAATCCCAAAGAAGAAGATGCTATAGACACAGATTCGAAAATTGACAAGCCATCTTTTGGTGCTTTATGCAAGACAGTATCTGGCCCTCATTCTTGGGTATTTCTGACTTGATAGATCTAGGCTGGAAATGGAGAACTGGTGTTTCTTCACCATCTCCCTTTCAGATGCTCCTGCTACTACTGATACAGTCAGTCTACTTTGAGAACTACTGAGTCAGCTCCAGTGATCTGAGCAAGCTGCTTGTTCTGTGATCTGTACAGAGAAAGGAGGGTGTTAAAGCTTTACAGAAGCCATTCTGAGATCAGATCATGGAGTTGAGTGGAAAATCAGGGTAGTTAAGGGACTTGCTTCCTCTTGATGTGTTGGACTGACAGCCATACTCTAGCAAGAGAAGAGAATAGTTTCAGGCCAGATGAGAGCTCAAATCAACTGTAAATGAGGTGGAAGAATGCATGGAATCAATGGTGTTATTTTGAATTAATTTAACTAAACTTCTCAAAGTAATATTGTGTGCTTGTGTGTATGCCTATGTGTGGGTACACTAGCTTAGACATAGTTTCTTCCCTAAAATACCCTTCAAATCAACTGACATAAGTGAGGTGGAAGAATGCATGGGATTAACAACATCTAAGTTAACCTAATTTTTCAACTTAAGATAAATGTATGAATGAGTGTGTGTGTTTATGTGTGTGTGTGTGTGTGTGTTAATTTATATGTAGTTTATTCTCTAAAGTACTCTTCCATTGAAGACAGTCATGTGTCCTTTAGCTGACCATGTATGTGTCAACGTAAAACAGGAGCTGTAGAGAAAGGGCAGCCTGAGAGGAGGGAAGCCCATCTACGCTGGAGAAATGATTCAGTTAAATACTGTCCCCCAGGGAAATAGTCTTGGAGGTTCTGGGGAAAAAAATAGCAACAGCTTTGACACTCAGGTAGCATGGGGACAGCTTTCACCTTGGTACAGTATTAAAATGGAAACTACCTACAATTCAGAATTGATTCCATATACTTCATTATGCTCAGCTAATTAGGTTCTGTGAATTTGAAAACTTTTAAATATAGAGTTTTGCCTGCTATTTTTAGTGATTCTTCCACATGAATTTTGTATAATATGGTATTCATTTCAAACTTAGGGGAATATGATCCTGTGTATTTCTTTACAGAATTTACATGGACTAAGGTGGATTTTGTCTTCTGTGAACAGAGAATAAGATGTTGCATTAAACCAGACCGTTTCTTAAAAGCATTTAGTAAAGTAAAAATGCGTTGATGACTGAAGGCTCCATGACTCCTAGCTCATTTCATTCCATTTTTGTTCATTTGAAAATAGAAAAATCTGCTTTTCCATCCTGTCCAGGGAAAGCGGTGACTGTGCCCTTGAGGAAGGGACACACGGGAATGATTCTGGGGGTCTTGGCTGCTCCAGTAGTCAGATGTTTCAATGCAGCCCATTCTTTCCCCTTGCAGGTGCATGTGACAGCGCCGCAGCTATGAGTGGAATCTTAAAGAGGAAGTTTGAAGATGTGGACGGCTCCTCCCCTTGCTCGTCCCCACGTGAGTCGGACGATGATGTTTCCAGCAGCGAAAGCGCCGACAGCGGCGACAGTGTCAATCCATCCACCTCCAATCACTTCACCCGTGAGTACCATGGTCCTAAGGGCTGACGCCCCGCTGATGCAGAAAAAAAAAAGAGTCCTGTCCATTATTTCTATTTGACACTTTTTTTTTTTTGCTAGATAGACATTTTCTTTTTAAATCTAATCAATGAAATAGAAAAGTGAACTAAGAGCAAAATAGTGAGACACCTCAGTGGATTCCTTTCTTGAGATAACCTTTGAAAGTGTATTATTTGGTCCAATTCAACTAAAAGTGGTCATTTTATTATGATTCCTCATCTAAGGAAGAGCACAGCACACTGCGAATAAATGAGGAAAGATGGAATAAACTGAAGTGTTTGAAAAATCTGAAATGGTTTTCTGGAAGGAAAAGAAAGGTTGCAAATAGGAATAGCAGGTCTAAGCTATGATGAGAAAGAGCTCAGACAGTAGCATGCTGTGAAATTACCAGGTTGTCAGTGCTGTCCACAGACCCTGCCAAGCTGTGTCTCTCTTCCCAGTGGGCAACACTGAAAGTCCACCAAGTGGGAAAATAAAGGATGTGCACTGCGTCTTTGATTCCTCTTCCTGGCTCTATGTAACATCAGCCGTTCCTGCTGGGACAGACCAGGCGATGTTTAAAAACCAGAAGTGAAATATTCTTAAATGAGCAGTAAAGCAGAGATGCTGACTTGAAATAGCTCGGTAATCTTTCTGAGTTTATGTTTCTGAAACAGGAAGATTTTAACATGTCGCCATAATATCACAGATAGCTGGTCTCGTTTTGCTGGTGGTTTGTTATAATGAGATGACTTGATTTCTGTATGAGACTATAACAACAGCTTTTTTTTTTTTGAACTGTGACAATCCTCTAGAAACCAAATCATTCAAATTTTTGTAAGAAATTTAGAAGAACTCCATATTTGTTGAGATGCGATAACCAAGCCCTCAGTATTTCTTTGAGCCATCAAAGCTAATTGGGAAATGTGACAAAAGTGCAGTTGTGACCTTACAGGTCGAAAAACACAAAATTTATGGGCATAGTTTTTGTATTGTATAGGTGATGATCTCCAAAGACTGATATGTGTCATGATGCTATAAAGTGACTTGTCTTTTGATTCAAAAGAAGAGCTATGGGTTTCAAAACTGGTAATGACAATAGCAACATCATCTCACAGAATTTTGTAAAGATCAATACTACAAATGAGATACTATGCATGAACAAATTTTATAAGATGTCAACTCTAGGCACATACGATATTACAAATTATGATTATAACTACCATCCATAACATACTTGTTAAACTTCATTCAGGAGCACCCAGGACTTGAGCTCAGGTATATGTACTCAAAACCCATGCCAAAGCCTCTGTCTTTCCCATCATTCATTCTGCTCTTTGACTATGCAATATTCTGAGTATTATCTTTAAAATAATTGTTTGTCGAGGATCACAAAAGGCTTAATAATGATATAGATTACATTTCTGAACATTAAGGCATTTCAACTTTTTTATGCAGTGTAGATTAATAAGTCAACATAGAAATAAAAGTTTCAAGCCCTGTGAGACTCTCCAGTAGATCTTCTGAAGTGATTTAAAAATGGGCAAATATTCCCACTACTTTGTAAAATAACTATAATAAAAATTTATTTCTAAAAAAGCATATCGAAATGTTGAAAACATTGCAGATATCAGATTATTGTTTAAAAAACGTGTTTTTTTCTTCTCTATTGTACTTTCCTTAAGAAAACACAGAAAATCCTGACCTGTTTCTTAACAAGAATTTAATGTAAAGAAAATGATCAAGGGCTGTGTATATGGCTTAGTGGGTAAAGTGGCCTCTCAGCAAGTATGAAGACCTGAGTTCAAATCCCCAGAACCTACTTGATGCAGGCTTTTTAGCATCTGTCTGTGATCTCATTTCTCTTATGGTTTGATAACTGGTGGAGACAGGAGACTCCCTGGATGCTCACAGGCCAGCTTACTTGGCTTATGCATGGAGAACAGCAAAGAGACACTGTCCAAATAAGGCTAAATAAGGTGGATGGCGTAGACCCTCACCCACAGTTCTCTGTCTTCTATGCAGGACCTATGGCATATTCACACCTACCCTTACATACACAAATATACATATGTGAACTAACATATACCATACACAAAAATAAATTAAGTAAAAAGATAAAGTGAGCATTATTGAATGTTAAAGGGAAGGACTTTAGTGAATACTTGTGCTATTAGCAGTTTTGAAAAAGAAGCAACTTAGACTCCTGTCTTATAACCTATGCCAAAGTGTATTCCATATGGATTAAATACCTGTTAAAAATTCACAAGGAATGGACTGGTAGGATGAATAAGTGGGTAAGACACCTATTCTCCAAGCCTGTAGGCTTGAGTTCGATCCTTGGAAGTCTGCATATTGGAAGGAGATAATTCCCTTTACTTTAGAAAGTTGGTCCTTGACCTACACCATAGCACAGCATCCTCTCTCTCTCTCTCTCTCTCTCTCTCTCCCTCTCCCTCTTCTTTTTTCTCTCTCTCTCTCCCACGCAGTAACAAAATCACAAAAGACTTGATAATGGTGAAACATATTGCAGGATTATTATGAGTTTTGAAGTAATTAAGAAAAATTATATTGGAAAACATTTAACATTATTTAGTGATATAAAATTATGGAATGTATCTGCTACAGAAAAGTCCAAAGAAAAAGCAAAACTGCTTGAATTGAAAAACAAGTCATTTAATCAAGTATAAGGTTGCTTTTAAAAATATATGTAAAAGGAGGCATTGGGAGATGGGGAGGGAGGGGAGAGGGGAAGCAGGGGGGTGGAGAGAGGGACGGGACCCATGTACCTGTTAAGTTTGTATGGACGGAAATAAATAAAAAAAGAAGGAAAAAATATATAAAACATATATATATATAATATATATAATTAAAATATATATATATAAATTTAAAAAATATATAAAACATGATTTTTTCGTGTGCTTGAGAAAGTGTCTGACATGTCCCAGGCTGGCCTGGAACTCTCTGTGTAGCCAAGCAAGATGGCCCTCACCTCTTTGTCTTTCTGCCTCTGCTCCCAAGTACCAGGATACATACATGTTCTGTTCGTGTAGTGCTGGGGATCAACCCAGAGCATTGTGCATGTTACACAAGCACTCTACCAACTGAACATTTCTAGACCCACACATTAAATTTTTGACATATAAATTAAGGTGTCTCCCAAAGATAATGCACAGTAGGAAACACAATTAGCTCATACATTAAAGCATTCAACAATAGTAGTAATAAGTATATAAGTATGATAGCACTCACATGAAATACTAGGGATATGATCACTATGCAGTTAGCATTTCTCCCTCAAATGCAGAACACTGCACCAAAATGCCAGCAGAAGTCACTTTAGACTTGCTTATCACTGTTAGTGGCAGTGAAATTCAGGAAGCTCTTTGTCAATATTAGAGCCACAGAACTATTCCTAATTCTGTTCTTCACAGATTTATCCAAAAAGGAAAACATTAAAACAAGAGAATCTACATAAGTGAAATACTGGTGATTATTAGTTGCTCTCCAAGTAGAAGGTGAGGTTGGTAGGATTGGAGAGGAAGGGCAAGGCAAGGTGTCTCCCAAAGATGGCCGAAAGTAGAAAAATGACCATTAAGTTATGGCAGTTCCCTCTCAACCTTATTTTCTCAATAATTGTGAAGACACAATATGAAAAATCCCCATAAGATAATGTGAATGAAGAGAAGCAGAACATAAAATCTTATCTGTACTTCTAGGCAGAAGTCTCCACAGACACAAAGGCAAATATTGGTTCAGTGTCTTAAGAATTAAGAACAATTTGTTTTGTTCAAGGACTAAAATGGCAGATGTACTTTTATATTCACTGATTTTTGTATTTGTTAATGTTATAGTGTATTCTGTATTTCTACTGCAAAAATGACAGGTAACTGTAGCACGCATTGTGCTTATTGTATGTAAAACAACAAAGAGATATGGCATGAGGGGGATTTCACCCATATCACAAAGGCTTCTTAAGGGTTAGAATCAGTAGACATTGATTTTTCCATTAGAAAAATCCTCGTTCTGTGATATCCAAGAAGTTGTGGAAATGTTTATTATTAACTGTGAGTTGTTTGGAGTAAGTGAATGGTACAGTTAGTTTACAGCCACGTGGCTTTAACTTTGTTCTGAATAGAATCTAGCAATTTCTGGTTTTAAAGGTAATTAAATAAATGATAGAAAATGTGTCTTTCCAGCTAATAGTCTATATTCACATTATAGAGGGAAAGATAAAATGGAAGAAAAAGAAACAAAAAATCAAGTGCCAATGTTTCTACATAGAATATTTGCTATACAAAAGATCTGAGCATTTGACCACCATGAAAAGGTTATTTTCTGTTGACAAGATAGCTCTTCAGGGTATGTACTTGCCTGCAAACCTTGAGAATCAAGTTCTATGCTTGGAATTCCACAGAGTGGATGGAGAGGGCTGACTTTGGAAAAATGTCTTCTACCACCAATCCAGGCACTGTAACATGCATCTCTGTCTCTTGTCTCTGTCTCTCTCTCTCTCTCTCTCTTTCTTTTCTCTTCTCTCTGTCTCAACTAAATAGATAAAATGGTATCTTGCTTCTAAAAATGTATTTCAAATTATTTGCTACTGCAGAAATCAATCTATGTATTTTGCTTACTAGTTCTGCTAGATTAGACATAAATTACATGCAGCATCTTCCCAATGTGAATGTGTAATAACAAATATTCAGAAATATTATTGATAAATCTTACTTCTTTTACCTACTTTTTTTTTACTGTCAAAAATGGAAGTGATTATCTGTTTTGAAATAATGAAGGCTTTTTTTTACACTATCATGCTTGGGTTGCAGTATGAACCAATTCAACTTCATGTTAAGATGTTTGAATATGAAGTTGCCCTCATTCAAATCTTGCTTATCATAGTCTTATTTTTCCCATGTAAAATAGCCTGTGTGCTTGAGCTTTACAGATACCAACAGATCATCTATGACACCATTTTTTTATGGTGACAACATATATACATTAATAAGATTGTCGGTATTTGTCAGCAGCTATGCTAGTGGCTAATATGCTATTCTAAGTGTGTTTTTAATGTATTCAACTTGTAGCACGCTGTAGTAAAATAATAACAGCTTCAAAATGTAAATTAGGAAGAATATGATGACTTATTCCTTAAACATCTAAATTTTGCTAAGCAATTGGCCCACTTACCAATGATCAACCAAGGTCATATAGCTCATGCTTTCCTTGAAATAGAAGCAGAGGCTTCCGCAGGACTATGAAAAGCTTTGTTTTACCAAATCCCTGTGGCTCTTTAGCCAGTCATTCTGTCAAAAGGATTGCTACAGAGATATGAGATGAATGATTTTTCCCCTCCCCCGCCCCGCTCCCCGCTCCTTCCTTCCCCCTCTAGTCTTCTCCAGGTTCTGGGCACTTCATGCAAGTAATGAGAAGCTGTGTGATGAAACACAGTCCCTAAAGGAACATGTTACTTTACTTGGAGCAGTGTTTCAACAAAGAAATGTGTAACATAGTGAAGTGAAAATAGCAAAAAGTCAAACAATAGACAATCGAAATGGCACATGAAGCAAGTAGTACCTCACACAGTGCTAAGACTTTTGAATTCCTAGAACACCTTCACATTTTTGTTCTTTTAACATACAAAAATTACTGGACAAGTAGTGGTTATTTTTATATTCATAATGAGCATAGAAATTAACAGCCAGAGATGTATTTATAGTTTCCTCAGGAGTTGAAAATTGTTTTCCCCATTTCTTCAGTGACTTACCTTTTCTTTGTACATACCATGCATAAAAATGTGTGTCAGAGGTTTTCTTCAATTACACCCAATGATTCAATATTTCAGAGTGGAATTTCACACCAAAAATGAGTAGAAAACAGATCTGGCTGTGAAACTTTCCTTGGGTATATCACTGATACATGTCTGACATTTTCTCTTACCAAGCATTTAAAATACACTGAAGACTTGAATTCAACTTCAATGAGTGTGTTGTTAAGTTTCTTGTTCCTTGTTGTGTTTTGGTTCAGCACTGGTGAATGAACCTAGGGCTTCACACATGCTAGCCAAGCACTGTACTTGTGAGTGACATCCTTATCCCTCATCTTTGTCTTTATTAATCTCCCCATATTACTTCATTTCTTCAGTCTTAATATTTCATTTAGAAACCAGACCCTTAACCAAACCTCTGCCAATTCTTGGTCACATAATTTTCACTCCATATCCATCTTCCATTCAAAATACCTGAAGACTATAGATGATTTTTGAGAAAATGAAATAAATCTAACTTTTCAAAATTAACTGTTTATTATTGTCATGTGCTATTTGTTAGTGTTAACTGTCAATTTGGCACCCAGGAGGCAGGTCTCTAGACCTCCCTTCTCCCCATAGGGATCCAGTAGTCATGACTGTGAGGGATTGTCTTGATTGGGATTGGGATTGTTCCCTAGGTATAAGACCCAAGACTATATCAAGACTCTATCAAGAGAAGGCTAGCTGAGCCCCAGGAGGCATGCAGGGGCACATCTGTTACTTTCTGATCTTGCCTGTGGCTGTAACATGACAGTTTTCCCACATACCTGCTACTGTGGTTTCTTGGACATGATGGATTGTGAGCCTGAGCAAGCCCTTTCTCCTGTTCATGGCCAAGTATTTTGTTGCACCATTGTAACCATGTTTCTAGATGTAAGTACCAACTTTCTTCCCCATCTCAAACCACCTCATATTTATCATTCTGATGCTGCTCCCTCACTTTCTGATGCCACTTCCTACCTCATGCATAGCAGGTCTCTTTGTCTTGTCATCATCATCTTGTGTTCTGCTTTACCATTTGTCTCAGCCGTACGCCCTTTCCCTAAAAAGCAGATCACTCAATATGAGTGTTTGCTTATTGTATGTGGAAACAAGGTCTCTGTGTGCCTAACTAGCATCCAGCAAGTTCTTACTATTTAAATAATTGGATGAATTCATGGATACTGGTTAAGCATTTACTCCCTGCTATTTTTCATTGTTGTACAAGCAAGAACTGGTAAATAATAATAAGACACAATCCATTTTACAAAGAAACTCACTATCCAGTAATGCTTTAGTGCCTTTTTAGTACTTACTGTATTCTGTTTTACATTATGGCTATTGATACAAGCACTTTATCTGTTATAATATTTAAAGACTTTAATTATTTGTTTTACTGCATAGATTGGTTCTGATTCAATTATGCCTAAATACTTGATAAATAACATTCCGTTTTTCAATGACTTGCTTTTTTTTAGTACAACTAATCTTTATAAAGTAAAAAGAAAGATCCACTTTAGGGTTTAATAATGGCAGGGACATTACTGAAAGTGTCCATGAATTCACAAGTTTACTCTAATCATTTATGATTTTGGTGGCGGTTATACTGTTCTATCCATGACCATGTTCAAATCTACATACCTGAGAGCCGTTTTGTAAATAGAATTGCATCGTAATTATGCATTCTTAGCATGTGCCTTCCTGGGTTCATTTGCTTATATATAGCTTTCCCTGGCAGAAGCATCACTGCCTAATTGGAGGTTGTGCAGCTGTTTATGCAAAAGCTGCACCCCACACTCCAGGGAATCCTAGCTGCTTTCACCTCTACCATGGGAGGTGGGGGGGGAAGAGGGAGGGAAGACATTTACCGAGTCAGATCACTAGCATCATAGAAATACAATTAATTTAGGTTTTTTTCTTTTAGTTTTTGTTTGATTTGTTTTAAAATCAGAATGGGAACCAAACATTTTTTTTCACTTCTTCCCATCCTCCTGGGGCCCAAATATTTAGCTTTAGTAAATGGTAACATTGAGCTTTTTACCTCAATCTGTAAAAATTTATTTGAAAAATTGTTTCTTTTTTAGCATTTATTGAGTACCCCACAAGCAGGCAGTAGGTAGAGAATGCCTTGCAGCCTTTTTCTTCTTATATCACTTTTCTTTCCACAGTCATTATTGTGTCTCGAATCCACCCATTTATATCTATTTGTCTTTTATTACACAAGTCCGAGGAACTTCATCTCCCTTTGTTCTGATACATGAGATTCTCTCTTTCCTCTCTTGTCCAAGCCTTGGCCTCTTCTCTGCACAGCAGCCATTCAACCACTTTCATTTGGACTCCCCACTGGCATTTCCAAAACCTGGAAGGCCCATACAACCACACCCACTCTCACCTGCCTTCTCTTTATAATTCAGAACATCAGAGACTCTATATCAACTACCTGGAATCAAGCCTGCCTAATCTCTCCCCATCCTGAAACTCAGGGAAATTTGTAAAAGAAGGGACAGTAAAATTGTAAGAGCACAAGGATGGGAGGAGTCATGATATGCAAGATACTCCACACAAGTTAGGGCCGAAGCAATTATAATAGACTCTGCATGATCTGCACAATGACCAACACATCATTGGCCCCTCAAAGTCTAGCATGGACTAAAGGCACTAGGATCCTTAGAAGCAAGGGATTAACAGTCACAATAGTGTTCCTATACTTAAGGGGAACACAAGAAGGAGTTATAGGAAATGCCACTGAGTCCTTACGCCTCATCAGAGGAGGACCCAGAAGAAAGTTTGACGTAAACATTAAAGGATGCTCCAGGGATAGGGAAGGGGACACTGGAAGAAAGAGAAGGAGGGGGAAAGGAAGGGGAAAAGGGGGGAGGGAACAGGGAGATCCAGGGAGGGGTGGAGGAAGGAAGGGGACCGGGGTACCTATTACGTTTGTATGAGGTGTGGGGATAAATAAATAAATAAATACAAAAAAATTATCTCTAAACACCAGTCACATGTGTGTGTGTGTGTGTGTGTGTGTATGTGTGTGTGTGTGTGTGTTCACACCTGTGTGTTATTCACCCTGGGTTGCACTGTCCTCTCTTCACTCTGCTCTGGAGTTTCCCCGGGCCTGAAGTGCGGATTACTGCGGAGACCTTCTGTTTGCAAGTCAGAGACTTAACCCCTGAGCCATCAGGTGATCACCAAGTAATGTCAAATATTCTTGGGAAATCCCTTTGGTTATGTTTTTTGCTTTAGCTCTAAAAGGTGGGAAATCTTGCACCACATACATTTTGAAAAATCATGGGTGCTGTTACAGTCTTTACAGTACACACTGTACACACCTGCCTCTACAGTAAGTACAATATAATTTTGATTCTCCCAACCCCATAATATGGTAAAACAAAATATTGCTTCTTTAGAATTTTATAGGTGGAATAGTTATCTTTTGTTTAGGAACTGTTGTCAAACAATAATATTTAGTTTTACTCTATTTTCTTTCCTAGTTGTATCAGTTGGACTTCTCTTGCAAAGTCACTGAATTTGGCCCAACTGGAAAAGCCACAACAGTGTACTCTAGTTTTAATCAAGTAATTAGAGTTAAAAATCCAGTTTTAGTTTTGTTGCAATTAGCTTTGGCTGTATTTTCCCTGGGAGATGCCACATACAAATGTTTATTCTCCCCATAAAAAGATTCACCAGCAGAGTGAACAAGGATTACACCAAAGTCCAACTTGATGAATCAAGTTTATTTGCGTTACTTCTAGGACTATAGATGAAGGTTATTTATAGGAGCAGAAACAACATAAAACAATTATATCCCTCCAAAAAACCTCATATTATCCTGAGTGAGATTCATGGAAATTGCTACCTCAAGTTCCCTGTGTGACTTACAGTCAGCTCACCTGACTAGAGAATTTTCTTCAAGTTTACCTGATGGCCAGGGATACTTCTCCCCAACACTTCTTTACTCTTTTCTTTACCTTGGTGAACCCCCCCAATACACACCCGCACACACACACACACACACACACACACACACACACACACACAAACACACACAATTTTATTTTATTAATTTCAGTAACTTCCTGAGATTTATGAGCTGTTTAATTTCTGAGTCTGAAGACTTCTCCGAAAGATTCAGATTGCTACAAAACATCCTCCTTAGGTTAGACCCATAACATCTTGTTAATGCCCAAAAGAAAAGCAGCACACATCTGTTTTTCAGCTATTTTAATTAGTATAAATAAGATTCAGGCAATCCTTTTTTCCTTCAGTTCTTTTGATTTTGATCAGTTCTTTTGTCTGAGTTATTTGTAGTAAAATGTAACTTCCATTTTCAGTGTTTATTTCTATGTACCCGTCGATATTAGTATATTCATTCAAGTCCATTAGAGTATGTATTATGTCATATACTTAGCATGTACATTTTGTAGACTCCTCAAAAAAATGAAAATCATACGAATTTCCTCAATGGATTTTGTTTTGGTCTGTCTTAATTAATAGATAATGAACTCCAAATGTGGTACATTAAAACTGTGAAAAAGTATAACATGGGCAAACTGAGGGATTCTAATTGAAGTAAGCACTTGTGACTGTATGTTTATCCACGGTCAACATGTTGAGACTTAAGTAGAATATTCATCTACACAATGATTTTAAAGGTCTATCTCCAAAGCTGCTTGTAGCTAGCTGAAGTAGAATTTTTTAATGATAGAACATTATTTGATCACAAAGAAATATCATTATTAAAATTTTCTAAACAGGGCTGGAGAGGTGGCTCAGGAGTTAAGCCTCTGCCTTGTAGGCGGAAGTTCCTGAGTTCGGATCCTAGACCCCCGTATAGATATTAGACGCTGGGTTTCAGGTCCTGGTAGGGCGGAGCCTGTGAATCCCCGGGCAGAGTAAACAAGGAGGAGGTGAAGGCGTCCATGGTGGTTCCCGAATTCGTCCGTGGTTCTACACACACATACATACATACCCACACATACATACACACATGCGCACACATGCATACACGCACAATTGAATAAATAATAAATAAAAAATAAAAGACATTTAAAAAAATTTTCTAAACAACAGGAATGGTTTGCTTGTTTTTAAAATGCTGTCATCTGCAAGTCATTAAATGGGCTGTGACATGGCCAAGAGGTAAAGATGTTTGTCAACAAGATTAGCGACCTGTGTTCATAGTCCATATCATATAAGGAGAGAAGGTGAAAAACAAACTCTGTAAGTTGTCCTCTGACCTCTATAGGTGTTCTCTCTCTCTTTCTCCCTCTTCTCTCCTTCTATTTCAGTATTTACAAAAATAAAAATATAGCTATGTTAGCTTCTTCTTACTGTTGCTGAATAAATGCAGAACCTAAATAACTTAGGGAAACAAGGTGATTATACCAGTTTATGATTTTTTGTTATACTTCATCACATAGCAGGGGAGTTCATAACAACTTCAGGAGCCAAGATTACTGGATACACTGTACCCATAAATACAGAGGGGAATGCTTTCTCACTTACCAGCTTGTCTGCGTCTCAAAGTATGCCACAGTACTCTAAAATACTGAACCATCTGTCTCCATCCTACCCTCCTTCCCAGGGAGTGGTCCTGCCCTCAATGAACGGGCAGGACAGCAATCATTTGATCCACCACAGACTTGGACTGGGTTCGCCTTAACTACTCATTCCTCACAGATTTGCCCAAAGGCTTAGCCTTCAATCGTCAAGATGACACAACTGTGTCTAACTGGCACAATAGTCATCTAATATTTACGAAATGTTGCTTAGAAAAGTAAATATTTCTGGGATGGAGGAATTTAAGCCAGTGGTAATGCTTGGTTCCTAAGCACAGGGCTGTGGGTTTAGTCTCTAGCACCAAAGAGGCAGAAACCCATGACAACAAATATTTATATGTATTTCTGAATTTAATCTTACCTTTCAGGACAATATGGAGATTGGGTAGTATTTTTAAGAGTTGTTTTCTGCCAAGGTATCATCCACATAATTGAAAATTCTGTTAATTTGACCCCTCTGGGATGATCCCTCTGTATGACAACTGTTATAAACTGTTTGGGGCTGGAGAGATGGCTGTGCCTGGCAAGTAGAAGATCCTGACTTTGGGTCCCAGGTTCCATGTAAAAAATGAGGGGCGGAAATGGAGGACAGTCTAGCTCTAGCAGGTGGAGCCTGGAAAATCCCAGAGTGAAACAAGAAGGAGGTAGAAGCAATCCAGGATGATTCCCAAAGTCACACTTGTCTTCCATTGGTACACACAGTGCTCTCTGATACACACACACACACACACACACACACACACACACACACACACACAGAGTAATAATAATAATAAAAATCAACATTTGGGTGTTCAATTGTTCTTTGGTCAAATTAACCCTCCCCTGGATTGACTACATTGCCTTTAACAATATCTCTGGGTTCATTAGCCTTGGGCCTTCGCAGGGCTCTGGGTTAGGTCTGCTTCATGTATGAGAACTTTCATGTATGCTCTCCAGACATGACTCATGGAAAGCTGTCCCGGCACATGTTCTCTTGATAACTTTGAGCCTCATTCCCCTGAACAGCAGACACCATTGGAGAATCAGTAAAATGTGGCTTTTGGGTAAATACCAGGATAGAGTCATAACGTGATAATGCTGGAATTTCTTGTTCCTGTCACATTTATCAAGAGTTAATTTGCTGGAGAAAATATATACCACATAACAATGATGTTTGGGAGACAAAGGAGAAAGAGAGAAAAAAATGCAATTGATTGGATTGAAATCATGGGCTTTTGACCTAAGAGTGTGGGATCAGAAAGGAAAAAGGACACTAAGTACAGGGAAGCATCACTAGATGGAGACCTATTTGGCTCAGACATAGAGTGGTGTGGCAGCAGGAATGTGCATGGGAAGTTAGGCTGAATGGTAAGCCAGTGCTCCTTTTCCATTTGCATCTTTGGAAGCTTACAATATGAAAGTCATTTCCATTCACTTCAGTCTCATAATCAGGGTAAGCTTTTCTTCAAATGTCTAAATAACTTTTTTTAAATGATGCGTATTCTCTTTATATGCATTAATGTGCATGGTTACCACTCCCATTTCATTGCATAGGTGCTGGTTTTATCATTTTGCAAATGATGAAACTGAAGTTTCAAGAAGTGTAGCTATTTTTCCAGGGACTCACTATTAGTAAATTATATGGTCAAACTTGAGCCCAAGCCAGGCTAACTCAAGTGTTTGAATTTTTAATACACAAAATCCCAAGCAGTAATGGTCATGTCCATTTTCTTTGATGGGCAATTCAATCCCTAATCTATACATTTTTCTCCTAACATTTGCACAATTCTCTGTGGATATAATTGAATTTTCTAAATATAAAGTAAAATCACTGTCAAGTTACATAATTCATGAAAGTCTTCTTGCACAGCTTTTATTTAAATCTCTAAGAAAGTAAAAATTTTTATAATTTAATAAATTTGCTTTTGCCTTTAATTTTTTTCTGAAATATTTTCTAATAAGGATTTAATTTTCTTTTACTGAGGTAAAATGTGTTAGGCCACAACAGAAATCTTGCCAAAGTAATAAATGCTTTTTACCATATTTAGCCTCTTTAAAGTATCATTTCTGCTTACTCTCCATAACTAGTTAGTTCTGCATAGTTTTCAAAATCATGTTATTTGTAGAGTAGTAAAATGAATTACCTCATAGGTCATAAATAGTAGAAATGTACATATGTGAAAGAAAATGACCCTAATTTGCACGAAACACCCCCCTCCCCAGGCTATATGCTAAAGTCTGTGGTCTGTGTTGTATGGTTTCGCTGCTGGGAAGTGGGAAACTTAAGAGATTGATCCTTGTGAGACAAAGGTAGGTCACTGGGGTAGATAGAACCTGGAAGCAGATAAATGTAGGACCTTCTCTTTCTCTCTCCCTCTCTCTGTTCTAAGGTGAGTGCCTCTTCTCTACATGTTCTATCTCACGTACTATGTCACTGTAGACGCTGAGCAACAAATGTAGCCATGAGTTGAAACAAACATTTTTCTGTCATTTAATTGATTGTTTCAAGCATCTTATTGTATTGACTCATGAGCAGACTACTACAAAGTATAATAACGACATACATTGATCTTACCAAAGGTTCGAGAACACTTGGATTCAAATATAATATAATCATAAAATTATTATTTATATATATCAATACTTTTCATTTTACCTAATTATTTATTTTGTTTTCTGTATAGTGTGAGATGTTCTTAAAAAATAGCATAACTATAATCTATCTGCTCAACCAAGCATGTGCTAGAAAGGACTATTACTTTGCAAGATCCGTAGTTCAATGTTTAAGAGTGTTGTTGATTTATTAATCATCAAAGATAGTCACAATATTAAATTAATATGTTAACAAGATAAACATCCAAAATGAAGTATTGTATTACTGCATTTCAATGTTACACGGTTTTTAAAAGATGAACTGTGGTACAACAACCCAGTTGCGATTGCCGTGTATCTGTTCCAAGCTACTCCATCAGGTGTTGGGAGACTAGATATGTTCCACCAACTACAGTAGGAGTGTTTGCACCATGGAAATTCCAAATAAGGCTTGGTTTGGTTTATCATTTTATTTTAAGATTGTGCAGACTCAAAAAACATGGGAAATGTGAAGAGCATAAATTAATAATAAGTTTTATCATTTCTATTGCTTTTACATCTTGAATGGCCCAAAGATCTCAATAAATAGTCTTTTAAAATTATTTTATTTTTCTAGTTTTACAAACATATTGAATACTTATCCTTGCTAATAAATAGTTATAGTATTCAACACTTACTGTGTTATCAGCAGAGAAGTCATTCATATAAGTGATAAATAAGTTCATGGATCCAAGTCTCGCTGTGTTTTTGTTTTTGGTGTTTCATTTTGCATTTACTCGATTACTTAAATTCCTTTCAGTCATAGAGGTTGAAGGTGGCAAATGACTTAGGTAAAAATCACTTAATCACTTCTATGAAAATCAATTACATGACAATTATAGCAAAATACATATATTTGAGTATTTATAGACTGTGACATTTATTGTTTATCTAAATATAATTTCCTTTAGTTATATGCATGTGGTAGACTACTGCTGAACATTTGTCAAAATATAACTGGGAAATTCTATGATGCTTTTATTAACTTAGTCTTTTTGTTTATACTTAAGTTCTCTGCAGTTTTCTTTTCTTGAACTCTGGAGGCACAATTGTGTTGTGATAATGGTATTTTGTTAACTTCAGTAAGTATTTACTCAGAACAAATTTTTAAAATGGAGAAAATTAGATGTTAATTTTTAGGCATTCTGCATTAGCTTTTTTTAGTAGTCTGTCTTTTGCTTATATTTCTCAACTATTTCCAGTTTCCTTTTGCTGTAAGCCTATTCCTCATTTGTCACTGACTAACTCAGTTAATCAGTGGTTGAATTCAAGAGAGAAAGCACCATGCACAGCATCATCCCATACTGATGGCTGGATCCGCTTTACTGCTGTGCCTAATTGTGAGAGCTATTGTGTTAATTTTTCAGTATTGCAGATGCTGGCTGAACACTCAACATATTACATGCTTAACGAGCGATCTCAGTTAATAGACCAGAGTTAGATAGAATCTAAGCAAATGCCAACAGAAATAGTCTATCTGTGATTTGAACACAGAGATGGTGGACCGTTTTGTGCTGTCATTTAAAATGAGGCCTGAACAAGGATGATTCTTTTCTTACACTTGGGAACTGAAGTGTCTGCCTTTGTTATCACAGCTGTTCTTGATATTACCAGGAGTCACCCAGTCAGAACTGTCAGGATGTTTAGTCCATAATATTAGGAACTCTAGCTGTGGAGGATGAAGACAGAAACTAAGAACTAAGGAATTGGACATTGCACGCACTGCCCCACTCCATGTAAAGATGGGCCCAGCATCAGGAGAGTGGTGCTATCCCTTGACCTCTTTCACTGTGTGCATTGAGCCCTCAGGGGCCAGATGTGTAGAGGGAAATGCTCCAAGGCAGATTACGATGGGTAATTTCTTAGGGAAAGCAAAATTTGGTCTTAGAAGTTGGTATTTGGTATTAGAAGTTGGAGCGCTTAGTGTATTCCAGGAACTCACAGGATGTCTCTTATGATAGTCATTATCGGTGTGGTGTATCTTTGAGGGGCTGTTCAGAAGTATTGTGATGTGAGAAACACATTCTTCATTTATACACACACACGAGCACACACGTGCACACATGCACACACGCACGCACACGCACACGCACACACACGCACCCACACACGCACCACTTCTCTTTTCTTTAAGTCTGTTTAAATATCAGGACTCCAGAGTCAGTCTACCCAGGATAGTAAGTGACACCATCTATAAAGCTAGTTTTAAAGGAGCCCTTAAGTGTTCCAGATAATCTAAATTCTAGGAGGAAAGGGCTGGGTGTGTAGGTCAGAGGTGGGATCCTGGGCTTGATCCCCAGCACAAAGAGGGGCGGGAGGAAGATCTAGGAAAAGAGCAACAAAAAAGAGTTAGAGCTAAATATCTTCTATTTCTAATTTTGTTGAAACTTGCTTATAGAAAAAAAGCAAATTCGATGAGACTTACTCTAAAATAAATCTTTGTATGTTCTCATTTTCTATTGCGCCATGTAATTTAAAAATCGCAAGTATTTTCCTCCTACTTAAAGTCTTTCTAAAAAAAAAAAAGAATTTAATCAATCTAAAAACTGCAGGTAGAATCAATTGAGTCTTTGTTACCAGGAAATATTCTAGGAGTGAGACCAGGAATTAATCAGGATTCTCTGCACTGCGTTGTGTGGGGGCCACTCATATTGTATGTGATAGCCACTGACAGAGACTCAGAATCTTTCTCTTTCTCTCTCTCTCTCTCTCTGCCTATGTGGATGTATATTAGCTCAAAACTAGTGCTTTATGAAAGCTAGGCAAGCACTCTGTCACTGAGTTGTATCCGCAGCCCTTACAATTACCCCCCCTACACACACATACATTCAATACTTAGAATTCT
Organism: Typhlomys cinereus; assembly: GCA_023101885.1. Taxonomy (NCBI): domain Eukaryota; kingdom Metazoa; phylum Chordata; class Mammalia; order Rodentia; family Platacanthomyidae; genus Typhlomys; species Typhlomys cinereus. The sequence goes on along the minus strand of JALPQD010000176.1, from coordinate 2,861,220 downwards.
TGACTTGTGACATCTTAAAAGCTAATATCCTAAAATTAAAAAGATAATTTGAAAAGTTTTCCTTGGTATCAACTTAATAGAGCCAGACCTCATGTCTATATAAACCTCCCCATAATTGCCTATCTAGATGCTATTATCCAAAATTTTTCAGAATTAAATAAGAAAATAAATAATCAAATGCTGGTCTAGAGAGTGAATGAAAAAGATCTGTGAAGATGCCATTCTAATTAAAGCGACAAGCTCACAGTGGCTTTTTTCTCCATGTATTTTCCTGATCACTTTGGCTTCTAAAATACTGTTTACTCCAAAATAAGGATATGTCCGTAATGTCTTTAAGGCAGATACTCTCTACACCTCATCATCTCACAGACGTTTCTGACTGTACAAATAGATTGTTTTGTTAAAACCAGCAACATGTAAACGTCTGTGTAGTTTAAAAATTGCTATAAGGTTTTGGTTTGTTTGTTTGTTTGTTTGTTTGTTGTGTGTGTGTATCAGAGGTATTGTATGTCCAGGGAATCCTCCTAGATTGCGCCTACCTCTTTTTGCTTCACACTCAGAGATTTTCCAACTAAGGCCACATTTTTTACATGGGACCTGGGATCTGAATTCAGACCTTTCTGCTTGTGAGGCAGAGTCTTAACCCCGAGCCATCTCTCCACCCTTGCTGTAAGGTTAATATGGTAGAAAGTATGCCATCCAAAATAATGTCACAGGATTTTTGAAATATTGTAATCACCTGTTGATAAATTATAACTGATTTTTCCTTTTTATAGTGTAACTGGATGGGATAATGGATGGGATTAATGTGGGTAACACAGAAATTCAGGGCTACTAGCTTATATTTGACATTTGTAAGGTACCTTCTTCTCCACAGCAAATCCTCATGTGTTTCAAAATAATGAAAAAAGATTTATCTTGAGTGTATTACAGTTTCATTTTACAGCCAAATCAGAATAAGGATGGAAATAACTGGGTTTTAGGTAACCTCACTTCTTTTCCCTTGCATTAATTTCTTTCCCAGTTGAGAAGAACGCTTACCATTCCATGATGTGGAGGGTAAACTTGAGTTGAAACAAATAAGAGCACTTGTGAGCAGACCTGTGCGCTGTGCTTTGTCACAGCTCATCGGAGGTCTTGCTGCAGGTGTCCTATGAAAATATCATCTTTTGTGTTCTACAGGATTCCTTTGTTCCGCTCCCGCTCTTCCTCCTGCTCCTCTTTGTCCTTCTCCTACTCCTGCTCCTCCTTCTCCTCTTCCTTCTTCTTCCATTGACTCCAGTTCTGTTCCTGCCATTTTTCTTCCCAGCAGGCAATTTGCCTTAACTATTCTTCATTGGATATGCTAAGAATGGAAGATAAATAGAAATAAAGCCTGATCTGGGACTCCAAGGTTGTTGTTGTTTTTAAGGAAATGGAGGCATAGTTTCCAACACAGTATCAAAATGAGCCAGAAGACATAACCAAGACAAATGTGTAAAATAGAGGAGAGAAGGCAGTACCATCCTGTAGATGTGATGTGGACCAGAAGAGTCTTATATAAAATGAAATTATATTTGACATACAAATACTACAGTAAGAAATTTCTTGTATGTGATAGGTATTAAATAGAATTTAGTTCAATTTCTCATTCTTCTCTGTTGCTCTTTCTTGGTTAAGTTGGTCACAATGGGAGAAAAGGAATTGATTTTAAACAATCTTACTACATTTTGTCTATGTGTGGGTGCAATTGTGCTTCCCCCATAGATACACACATCCTTCTCACACATTCCTGCCTGCCTTTTTTACTTGTCTCTGCCTTACTTATGCCTTGCCCCTTGTCTTGGTTTCCCATTTGGCATGTCTGCCTAGGTGCTGGCGGGTGTTTCTGCAGAGCAGAGTGTTGACTTTGCTCTGTAACCTGCTGCTGCATTGCTTAGAGAATCTCATAGGCACGCCTCTTCTCACAACCTTCAGAAGGAGGCGGAGCTTTCTCTTTGTAGGGAGCGCATGTCTGTATGGAAACATTTCCTTTCTACTACGAATGGCTCTGCGCATTTTCTACATTAAAAATAAAGTGATTCCTGGAGTTACTAAGTTAAGGGGAGGGGAACAATGTTTCTCAACAGGAATTTAAAATATCGTTCTTCCTTGCAGAAAACTAGTTTTAATTACAGCAGCCTATTTCTCTTCTTTTCTAAGTGCTGCAGTTATTTTTCTTTCTGCTGCTGTGAGAAGGCACTCAGAACTTAAGGGAAATAGGCAGATTTATTTGCCTTAAGGTTCCGAGACCATCACTCCCCATTATGGTGGAACAGGCATGGCTTGGAGGCAGAAGCTGGAAGCATTTCAGGTAGAGAGAGCAAGAACAAACTGCAAAAAAAAGCAGGTGGGGGTCACCTTGGTTTGTAGAGAGGTGATAGTGAGCCCCCCAAATAGTGTGACCAAATAAAAGGACCAACGTTGTATCTATTGCTTCGGTGTATGAGGTGAGTCATTTCAGAACTTGTTCCTGCAATAGTCCATGGCGCCAGCTCACTACAGACAGGCCCCAGCAGACATTGCTGAGCTCTCTCTATGAACTAGTAATTCTTGGGGATATAGCAGGGAATAAGATGGATCCGCCCCTGCTTTCCTGGGGGACCCAGGAAAAAAAATGTGCATGCCATGTCCTCCCAGGTGCACTTGAAAAGGAAAGCAAGGAGAGCAGGGCAAGACCGAACGACTGAAAAGCTCCACCAATGAGGAGCCACCTAAGCAGAGGACATGTGAAGAGAGGCGAGCAACCACACAGATGCTTGGCATCGGAAGAATGAAAGCTACAGAGCAACCCTTGAGCTGCCCCTTGTAGCAATGATGTTCATCCTTGCAGTAATTCTTTTTTTTGGGGGGGGTGTCAAACAGTGTTTACTGAATGTAAAGTAATCCCATGGGGAAGAAAGTTCCAAGAACAGAGAATAATACAGATGAAATACCCACCCACATATTCACACTCTTGCAAACACGTGCACACAGCATCCAAGCTCCAACAATGATGAACGCTCCAGCCTGGGTGACAGCTGGTAGGACATGGTGGTTCAGGGATGGGGCTCCAAGATGGGTCATGACAGCAGCAGGCTTGTCCCTCCCTGCTCCCACGCTGCTGGAGCTCTAAAGAAACCAATGGGATGCCTACGAGGTAGTTGGCAACTCCTCCCTGCTCTGCCGCGGATCTCATTCATGGCTTCCTCAATGGAGCGTGTGTCCCGCTAGTCGGCCACAGGCACGCAGCCGTAGGTCTTATTGGCCTGTGGTATGTGGGCCGCATCCTTGGCTGCTCCCTTGCCGATGAGGTGGCTGTACTTGTCCTTGTAGTCGCTGGCGGGGCTCACCACGACAGGTCCCTGCTCCGCTGCCTCCTCCTCCTGTCTCTGCGCCAACTCTTTCAGCTTCTGCTTCTAATCAGCCTTCTGGGGGGATCCCACTCTTCTCCACGGCAATAGGAGTCTAGCTCTTCATCTGAGGGTGCAAACTCCTTTTTAAAGATCATGACCAAGCGACAGTCATCTTCTCCGAAGGAGAAGAATGTGAGGCCAGCCACTTCTACCACATCGTGTGCTATGCTCCTCTCTATCTTGTTCATAGGCTGAAACTTTTTCTTGATCTTGCCACTGTCTTGGATGAAATCAGACGCCTCTTTCTCCATCCTTTTACAAAACTCCACTTTATGTTGTTTGTCCTGTTCTTGTAGCTTCTTCAGGCCGGCAGCCTGCTCTTGGGCCTTATGCGGACTCTCTTGGTCTCTGAGGCTGAGTGGCTTCTCCATGGAGCTCAGGATGGAGCCCAGTAGGTCCACCGTCTTGGGAATGACTAAGAAGGGGCCCCTTACAATTCTTAAGTGGGCATCCCAGACACATAAACTTTTCTTCTGCAGTGCACTGTTCTCTCCAAAGCATGGGGTAAGAGCAAACATGCAAGCCGAGCACATCTAAACCTAACCATGCTGCTTGCTGCTGCAAAGTGCAGTTCCATTTGTCACCTGCAAGCAGGTTACCCCAAGTGACCTGGGCATGTGCCTTTACATTCTGTAGCCCCCCCCCACCAACTCTATCCCCACTGCTGTGCTTTCCTCCTGTGCCCCGTGGCCACATGGCTTTGCCTCTTGTAGGAGGAAACTCTTGAGTCATTTATGCTTTTGATATCAAGTTATTTATATTCATCCCAAACCAGAGAGAATGGCTATACCCACCTCCCACTTTCCTCCCTGCTATCCAGTTAACTCTCCAGGCAGTGAACTGCTAGGTTCTTGCCATCCCTCCCCACTGGCAGCCTGTGTTGTCATTCCCCTTTGGTACATGGCGCTTATTCTGGTTTTATTTTGAATCTCTTGGGGTATTTTCCATAGCTCCCCTAGCTCCTTTCTCCTCCCTATTGGCATCTCCTGTAGATCCAGCTGCTTGCCTTGTCTGTTTCCTTGAGTTTTCTCCATCTTGCCTGGCATGTGACAACTTTGGGAGCTCATGGGCACCTGTGTAACTGGTTTGTCGTCTCTCCTGGGCTTCTGTCAGTCTGAGAAGGCTTCTTCCCCTCAGCGCACCCTCCCATCTCTTTTCTTCAGCAGGGGCAGTAAACTTCTTGCTGTCTTCTAGGTTTTTGCACTGTCTGCAGCTGGTTGATTTTTCTCTCTGTATGTGTTCCCATTACCTGAAATTCTTTACCATCTCTCCTGGAGTTTTTTTTTTTTAGACTATTCTTTCTATTGCTGCCATGGATAGCTGTCCTGAGATGTTTTCATTCTGGGCCTTGGAAGTAGGCTGAACCTGCTTTTTCTGAGAGAGCTCATCTGTGGGGATCTGCCAGAAATGGCCTTTTCTGCATCTTTAAAGTGTACCTTCTCCGGTGTCATGGTTACTCTTTCTGCTGCTGGGAGACAACACTCAGACTGAAGCAATGTTAGCGGAGAAAAGGAGGTTTACTTGACTTACATTTATAGAGGGGAGATACAGTTCATTATGGAGGGCAAGCAGCAGAAATTGAAAGTGACTCAGGTCACAGCAGCTATCACATGGAAGCAGAGGGAGCCAGAGAAAACTGCGAGAAGAAGCAGGGTGGGGCTCCCCAACCCCAAGATCCACCTCCTGTGGGGGGCCTTCTTCCACCTCCCAAAAGTACCACAATCTTCTCAAATATTAACAGCTAAGGATGCAAACGCAGGAGACTGGAGAACAATTGTTCAAACCATGACAGGAGGGTGTGCTAATCCCCTTCCAATGCCTTTTCTCTACAGTAAAAGTTTCCGTCTTTCTCTTTTCTTCCACTGTCTCTTCCATTGATCTTTGCTTTAATTTCTAGCACCCTGCCTGCTGAATTCAGCTGGGCTTTCTTCTTCTCGGATCCAGAAGACCTCGGCCTGGCTCCCTGTGGCTCAGCTCTAACCACTTAAAAGAAAAGCTGCAGCAATTTCACTCATGCTCTGTGAATTCACCAACTTTTCTTCAGAGGCTCTCAGCAGACTTTATAGAAGTGCCATCATGTGGTAGACAGAGACAAGGCCTAGGATCCAGGCACCATCCAAGGGACCTGCTCTTTCATTTCTGAAGAAAAAAGTACATTCTTTTTCTATCCCCCAAAATTAAACCCTAGTAGTGTTCTTGGCAAACAGTGTACAGTACATTTCTCTCTCTCTCTCTCTTTTTCTCTCTCTCTCACACACATACACACACACACACAAGTTAGTCTTTTCGTATTCTGACATTAGAATTGAACTTTTTCATATTTTTTATTTTTATTTACAAGCACAACGAATAATAATCTCTGCTTCCCTCTTTCTCCCCCTTCCTCCCTAACTCGTATCCTCCCTCTCTGTCTCCCTCTCTCCCTCCTCTCCCTTCATCAATCCATTCCACTCCACTGTCTGCTTCTAGAATTCCTGGGATTCCCTCTGGATTATCTGCTCTATGTGGGTCCAGACCTCTGTGGCTGACCAAGTCGCCTTTCCTTGGGCACACCCACTGATAGGGGCACTCCCCTTCACATGTCAAGCCTTAGCTGCTAAAGTTCCTAGTACTTGAAATTATAGAATTGAATTTTTTTAAGAAAGCAAATGAGGTAGAGAAAGATAGGTCAAGAACCCAATATCCTCCTGACTTCTACATGTGCACACCAAACACACACACACACACACACCACACAAAAAAAACCTTATTGCCTTTATTCATTCAGCAAACATTTATTAAAATGACGTACAGAGATAGCAAGAAGCATACAGAGTTGCCAATCCCCCAGAGAGGCTAATTATTTGCCCAGTGTTTTCTTATTAGGGCCAGAGATTTCAATTATATGTAAGCCTTTTTCATTATGTTCAAAGTGAGAGATTTATTACCTGCACTAAACATTACATAACATTATAACTTAACCATAATTGCCTTGCTATGGCAATTTTCTGAACCAGATAACTTCTGAGGAAGCATATTAGCGGCTTTAAATTTAAATGATAAAATAAATCCTAGTAAACACTAGTCCCACCATGCTTTGTGCACTGCCAGGATTTCAGCTCCCTCCCAGTGACTGCAATTTCAGACAGCACTAGGGGCAGCATGTGCATGCACAAAATTGCTTTTGCCTGTGTGTTGAAAAAGACAGCTTTGAGTGTCACCTTGAGCATCGTCAGTAGAGCCCAGAGCCGATCGGGAAGGCTCTTTTGTATTCTCACTCAAATGGAGATACTTACTTTGGCTGGAACAAGACCAATTTGTCAGCTGTCTGTCTTCTGTGGAAATCCAACTTAGGGACACATACTGTGTCCCAGCGATGATCTGTAACTGCTCCTTATGGGGGGGTCACCGTTAGTTGCTGTTCAGCTCTCTTACTTTGGACAGTTCAAACTATGAAGATAAATAAAACAGAGCTGGGGGTGTGCTTCAGTGGTGGAGCATGTGCTTAGCATGTGAACCTCTGGGTTCCATTTCCAGCATTGCCTCTGCCCCAAGGAAAAGAAAGACATGCTATATGCCCAGAAGAGCTCAGTCAAATAGAAGAGACACTGAAATACATTAAGTTACACCGATCAATAACTAGATGATCAGAGTATGTCATTACGTTCAGCTTCGTTCAGCTTCTTCTTTTGTAGCCATGATCCAGATCAAACCCATCTTGTTATTAATTCTTTTTCTTATTCTGTATATGTGTTGGAGAGGGGGTGTACATATGTGTGCATATGCTACTGGCACATATGTGGACACACATGCATTTTCAGGTACATGGCACGTATGTACCTGTGCAAGTAGAGGCCCAATACTGCTTTTGGGCATCTTCTTCAATCACACTCCACTTTTATTATTAAATCAGAGTCTGTCTCTTGAACCCAGAGTTCACCAGTCATCTAGGTTAAGTAGTCACTTTGCCCTGGCTGGGATTCCATAATGATGTTCTGAATCTATTCTGAGATTGCAGATAGCTACCTACTCAGTTTTTTCTTCTTTTTTTCCCATTTTTTATACTTTAACAAATATATTGAGTACTCATCCCATCTTCCCTCCTTCTTCCCTCTCTCCCCTCCCCTCTTCCCTTCATCATACCTTCCCCCTGTTCAGTTTTTATATGGGTCTTGGGACTTAACTCAGGTCCTAATGTTTGCAGGAAAGATGCCTTATGCACTGAGCCATTGTCCTTGTCATTGTCAAGGACTCTTCAGTCCTTGTCATTGGTTTTTTTTATAAATCTGATCTTATTAACACATACTGTTCTTCTTTGTTGCTGCGAGACATCACTTAAACTCAAGCAACTTCAGGGAAAAAGAGAGATGTATTCCACTTACAGTTCCAGGGGAAGATACAGTCCTTCATGTCAGAAAAAGCACGGCTGGCAGGCAGAAGCTGGAGGCTGATTAAGTCACTGCAGACATCATGGAGCCTGAGAGCTGCAAATTGCAAGAGCCAAGTAACTAACTGAAGCAGGGTGGGGCTAAACAACCTCAAGGCTCATCACCTAGGATTGCCTTCTTCTAGGAAGGCTCTGCCTGTGGGGCACAACTCACATTTCACACCATAACAACACATAGCTAACTTCATTCATTTACAATAGCTTGTGGTGATTTGTCACTGAATTAGATAGAAACTGAACAGCCAACCAATCCAAAGTGTTTAATATCTGGCCTATTTCTGGCTCCTGTAATAAAACCCATATGAACACACTTAAAGCATCCACTTTCCTGCACAATGTTTTCATGATTTCTCTGCTGTATGACCATCATCATATTAAAGTTCACAGAAAACCTGTGATCATTTTATTAGTGTTACAATGCAGCCTATGTATCAAATTTAGATTTAGAGGGAAAAAAACTTTTGAACAGTGTTACCAGTCCATCATCCAATTAGAAAAATAAAAGTAAAATAGCTAATGATAAGCAAAAAAAAAAAAAAAGCAAATTTTCTCTTCCTGTTGATGCTTCTTACAATGGTACTACAGAGCCTTAGATTTATATTTTAAAAAGAATCTAAATCTATAAATGAACATTTGTAACCATGTTTAAGTACATTTTCTATCAGCACATACAACTTTTATTCATAAACACACTTAGATTAAATAAATATTTCCTGTGGCTTATCTTCTTACCCCACCCTTCGTCCCTGTGTTCAGTGTGCCACTGTTTTTTACCATAACTTTGCACAATCATGTTCATCAGCTCAGTAACTTCCTAGCTATTTATTTCCATTTCCCACTAGCAGGAGAGAAGCCCTGTGTGCCATCTGTAGGGCTGTGGCAAGAAATAACACAGCCTGGAAAAGAAATGCTTAGCGTTGAGGTAGACATGGAAATTTTGATTCCTGTCATTCATCCTGTATACATTCTGTTGCATTTTGGATGTTTATTCATATCACACTTTTGGAAATATTTCTGTCATTGTAAGCATAGCAAAACAAAGGAAAGGAAACAAAGCTCCCAAGAGAGGCACACAGTAATGGCACAGTTAGACTTGTTTACAGAGATTCCCTGGTTATCACTGATGTTGCAACTCAAATGACTTAAACTGTGGCACTGGCTACTGAAAAACACTTGGCATTGCAACATAATTTTTAAGAAAGCAGCAGAGATTCATCTTTTATTGGTCCTATCATTGGTCAGAATCTCTCTGTCTGTCTCTTTCTCTATATATATATACATATGTATGTATACACATACATATAATGTTTTCTTTAATGTACCAGATATATATATTTATATATATTCATATTAAAGAGGAATGGAATGGCCTATCATCAAGCCTAATGTGCCGATATTATTAATATTTTGATTCTGGTGTTTTTTAGAATTCTAATAAACATGAATGGCAAATACTTAGGTGTGTTGTAATTACAGAATCAAAGCAGTCTCTTCTGAGAGTTGCAGGTTGTAGCTTTGTTCAGCATTCTGACGCCTTTGTTCGTCTTGCGCCTGCTGGTTTCTGCCCCCTGCTCACAACTCCTTAGGACTCCCCACTGAGTGCACAGTAAGTTCTTGTCTCTTCATCTCTAGATCTAAGCTAGGATCCAAGCTCACCTTGTTGAATGTTGAATAACAGCACTGTGTCTTTCCTCTTAATCATTTCCTGGCACAGTATGTACTCAGCCAAGGGTACAGGTAACCAGTAACTGAAGCATGGAAAAAAACGTCTTCTGCTCTTCCTCTTTGTTACACAGTGTTGTGTTGCTTAGGACCTCTGGGTACTTTCCAGAACTGTTGAACTATTACCACAAAGTCCTCCCACCCTTCAATAGTATAATGGTTACTCTTAACTGTTGCTGTGAGAGAACATTCAAAGTCAAGCAACTTAAGGGAGAAAGGGAGATTTATTCAGCTTATGGTTCCAGAGGGGAGATAAAGTTTCTCATGGTGGAGGCGGTATGGCTGGCCAGCCAAAGCTGGAGGAGGCTACCTCACTGCAGACATCTTGAAGGCTGAGAGCTGCAAGACTCTTGCTGCAAAGGCAGACTTCTCCTAGAGTTAGGGTGGGACTAATCCACCTCAAGACCCACCCCTTGTGACTACTTTCCTCCAGCAAGGCTCCACCTCTCAAGGTGCCATGACTTTCCCAAACACTGTGGGGGACACATTTCAAACCATGACAAGTAGCCATGGTTAACTTTTTCATTAGGGTTTCATCTTCCTCCCTTCTGTTGTTAAGACAACCCATTAATTCTATACACCTCTATTTATAGAATATTATTTATGAACTATTATTTGAAAAAACACATATTGAACATCTAGTCACTCTGGAAGTTTTGTCCTAGGCTCTTCAGTCACAGGGACCAACCAGTGTGCTGTGGACCCTGCTCTAGGAACCCAAAACTGGTCAAGATGATTACATAAACATCACGTAATGACATGTATTTTGAATGAAGAAAGGATGAGGGAATGATTGGTAGGTATTCATTCTAGAGAAGGTAGTTAGAAGTCTCTCAGGGTTAGGCCGTGAGTGAAGACATGGCCCTGTGTTTTATACTGGGAGTGAGCACGTAGGAAGCATGTTCCTTGCTCCCAGCCTGGTCAAGAAGCCTTCACATAGGTGACACTGATCACACTTGTAGTGGTTACTCTTTCTGCTGTTGTGGACAACAGTCAGGCTCCATCAAGTTAATGGGAGACAAGAGAGACTTATTCAGTGACATAGTTAGGTGCAGATGTCAACTTGATGGTTGAGGGTTTGAGCTCTGGGCACATGTGTAGAGAATTAGTAGTCGAGTTGAGCTTAGAGCAAACCTGTAGGAGATTGTCCAGCCCATAGTGGGTGGAACTAGTCCCAGGGCAGGTGAATAAAAGGGAGGGAACCTTGTGTATACTTGGCCAGACATGCTGGTCTGGCAAGTAAGGATCATCCCTCTCTCGGATACAATGGATATGGCGTGGCCAGTTCCCTCTGCCCTTAGTGTTTTATACTGGGAGTGGGCACTTAGTGATGGTGCATGCTCTCCTGTCAAGTTGGACTGAGACTGTAACCTGACAATGGTAAGAGCATAAACCCCTTGTTCCCTTAAGCCATTTGATAGTGATTTTTATCAGTAACTATGCAGGCAAACTGCTACATTCAGTTCCAGTTCCAGGGGGAAGACAGTCCATTCATTATAATGTAAATGGCATGGCTGGCTGGCAAAAACTGGAGGAGGCTAAAGTCACCTCCATTATAGAGGCTGAGAGAATTACTGCAAACTTCAAGAGCCGAGGCAGGGCGGGGCTAACCAACCTCAAGTCCCACCCCTGTGACTTGCCTTCCTCTAGCAAGGCTCTACCTCCTAAAGGTACTATGAACTTCCCAAATATCAACTAAGGATTCAAACACACGAGCCCGTGGAGGATAACTTATATTCAAGCCATGACGACACTCACAGCTGGAAAGCACCACCAGAGTCTGTTCCGTGGTCCTCACATTCTTGCAATCTTGTCCGGCTCATGTTCTGTTCACAAGGTTATTTCCAGAATGTGTAAGACCCCCACATGCATTGAAGACCCAGCAGGGTGCTGAACCCAGTCAGCACCCCCCTGAGCAGAGTCCTCCCACACTTGCTCTGCACGTGGAAAAGCAGCCATTCTGGAGCTCTGTCATGGTGTCTTGGCCGGGCTAGTTGATGACCGTCCCGCTGTGAATTGCTGTACACACGGAGCAGCCCCGCAGCGGCATGTCTGATGACTGGGAGAGCTGCCAAAGCCTTGCCGCCAGCCTGGGCTCCTGGAGTACCCGCAAGGTCGTCTCTGCGGTTGATTGCAAAGCTTACGTGATCACGCTGCAGATGTGTGAGCAGCATCTGGACACATCCCTCTGCATCTATCAAAAGTATTCCAAACACCACACAGGATCGTTTGAGTTTTGAGTGGGGAAAAAAAAAACCCTGACTTCCATTTTCATTCCACAAAAAGGAGGAATTTTACATGGAAATTTTCAATTTCAAAGGAAATTGTCCTCAGCATTTTCAGAAGCTCTCCTGAGACTGCGGTGATCACGTGCTGTATCAGAGAGGTTGGTGTTTGGCGAAAGCAAAAAAGCAAAATCTAGGACACTCACATTCAGATGGAAAAAAATGCAGAATATCCATGAACATAGAACAAACAAAAATTAGGATTCACAGTTTCTTTGATTATACTATTCACATATTAGATAATAAATACCAGCTTCTCTCGGACAGTGTCTTACCTCATTCTATCCATTGTCTTTTCTCATCAGAATTTCTCCCACATATTTGTAATTTTACCACTTTCCATTATGCTGAGTCCTACAGTTCTAGAACCTTCTGTTCCCAAATTTCTGTATTCAAACGCAACATGGGGAGTAATACACCAACAGAAAAGAATCCTTTTTATTATAATAATTTCTGAACACATGAATTTGTTCCGTTAGTACTCTAACTGACATTAAGAGAAAATAACAAACTATATATGCTTAATTTAACTTTAAAGAGGAAAAGCATGCCATTTTTAGGAAAATGAACAGAACTTGAAGCCATCATATTAAGTGAAAAAAGCCAGATTTAGAAAGATAAACACAACATGCTTCTTCTTTCTCTCTTGTGCTGAAGTTTGAGACATTGACCTGCTGAGACCGAAAGAGGGAGACCGGCGATGGAGAACTGTGTGGAGAGGAAGGGGGCTAAATGGAGGTGCTGACTCAGGATAATCTGGAGGAAACAAAGACACATTGTACTACACTTCTTCTCTCACATGGAATCTGGATTCAACTCTGATGTAATATGATGCAGAAACAGATGGGCAGTTTCAGTGGGAGGAAGCAGAGCAACGGGGAGGGCCCAGTAGTCAACAGAATGTAATAGTGGGTGCACGTGGGAAAGGCACAATAATGTATGTATATGAAAGCAGCATAATGAAACCCATGATTGCATACTAACTTTATGTCTTAGGTTAACTTTTTGTACTTTCATTTTTATGCTGCAACCATTTTCATACATGCACAGAATGACTTGAAGTCATTCTCATGCCGTATTACTCAATCCCATCCCCCATCCCACTGAACCCTTCTTCTTTCCAACCAGTCTCCCTCCCACTTTACTATCTTTCTCTTTGTGTGAGTCCCACTGAGTTTAATGAGCGTTGCCTGTATCAGCACACGCCTGGGCACTTGCTACAGTGCGGATGATTTATCAATGAGTACACCACTGAAGAAAGTACCACTGAAGAAAATAACACCTCTTCCCACAGCATTTAACCATCAAGCGTCAATCAAGGAGGGGTGGTGCCTCGTGAGTCTTCCTCCTTGCACGATGAAGTGGTATCAGGTCCAGTCTTGTGCTGGTGAGCACAGCTGCAGTGAATTCATGGATCCAAGGGCCCTGTCATGTCCGGAAGACACTGGTTGGAGGCCTGCTTCCCCACCTTCTGGTTCTTACATTCTTTCCGCCCCTTTCCATGATGTTCCCTGAGAGCTTGAGGCAGAACGATCGACACACATCAACCTCATATTTATCACAAGCACATGAATAGCATACATGAGAAAACACTGGCGTAATACTTCTGCATGAAATTGCATGCATATTTCAACTCAAAGAAAACGGTTCCAGCAGAAATATGTATTTTCCGCCCATGTTAAAATTATAAACTGCACGTTTTGCTACAATTGTTATTTTTTTAATGTATTAAGCATTGACTCCCCAACTGCAAGTCCTTTGTGTTCTCATTGGCTCTGAGGCATAGCACGCAGGTGGGTGTTATGCCTGGAAGTTTGGGACTGCAGGTATCTCTGGACAGAAGGTTGTCCTTTTCAAAGCTGTTCACAGGAACTGCAGCATAATCCTGTTCTGATCCAGACCAGGTTTTGTTCATTAGGCTTGTGTTTTATTCTTGTTATGTTTAATTTTTAGCTGTGAATGTGGTAGCATGAAGTACATAAAAAATGGCTGCCTGGATCAGGGCAGCGGATAAGTCAGAGCTGAGACTCTGGGCTATGGAAAGGAACTCATTAAATGTATTGGCACGTAAAGCAGCAAACCTGAGTCCAGAACAGAAGAAATGAGTTTGAAAAGACTAGGGCTCTCATCACAAAAACTTGGTTCTAAGAACAAAAAGAAAGATTTTAAAAAATGAAGCAAGGTGTGACTTCAGAACGAAAGATGAGACACTGAACTACCTGGGTCATTACAGTGGTGAAATGCTGCTGTCCAGTGGGTGAACACAGCCCTGGCTGAGAAGCAGGTCACAGCACACCTGGCACTATTAGTGGACTGCTAGTAATGTGCTCCAGGCTCATTCTCCTGGCTCAGATTTTGTGGATTAGCACTTACAGCTGGCCTGATTGGAAAGGAAGCGGGTGACATATTCATAACTGCTATCCAGTGGTTTCTGTTCTGGAGAACAGCTTATAGAGTTCCACAAATAAGTGCTAGTGCCTGTGCTTGGCAGAATCTTGAAATGTAAACCACATGGTCGTAAGTGCCAGGGTGCAAGATGGCCCATTTATAGCGATGCCGTTTCATGACTGCATTGAATGATTTTATTGTTTCAAGTTCAGAAAACAAGGGAAGCTTTCTTAAGGAATAAAACAGAAACTTCAATCTTCATAAATCTCCTTTTCGTGGTATTCAATGGGCAGTTCATTACAGTGCAAAGAAACATTGTTTTAAAACTCTAGTTTTATCATCTCAAGACAAGCAATATTAGCATTGTAGTGTTTTAGTCAGTATCTTAACAGTGCATTATTATGGTCTAGTGAGATAGCTCAGGAGGTAAAGGCACCTTCTCATTCACTAAACCTGGTGACCTGAGTTTGATTCCGGGGAAGTCCACATGGTGGAAGGAGAAAACAGACTTTAGAAAGTTGGCCCTGACCTTCATCCATACACCACAGTGTGTATTTACTTTCTTCACACTCAAATAAAATATTTTAAATGCACTATTACATATATTATTTAAATAATCCTTTTCTCGTGCCCTTTTTTCACTAAACACAAGGCATCTTCCAGTGTTGTTAAAGCATCTGTACAATTTTGATGCTATTGACTACAAAAATATCATATATACACATTTCTATGATGACAACCATTCAAATGGTTTTTCATCTGCCACTATTTGCCATAAATGAATGATGAACATAGTGGACAAATGTTTTAGGAATTTCTGATCATAATCTCAATATTGATTCTTAGATTTAGAATTACCAGTTCAAAACAAACCCAAAATTTCTGAGGTTCATATTACACATTAAGAAATTCCTTTCAGAAGAAATTGTGATATTTAATGCTTCAGTTAGCAGTACAGAGAAAGACCCAACTCTACTCTTGCAGGGACTGGTGATAATAATAATTATGCTATTTGTTGCTCTGTTGGGAGGAAATCATACATTTTTTTGTCCTTTTGAGACACAGTCTTGCTGCCAAAAGCTAACCTCAAGTTGACCACATAGCAGAGAATGACCTTGAACATCTGATCTCTCTGTGAAATTGACATCTTATTTTTCTTTTAGTATTATTATCATTTTGATTTTTGCTATGTTTTCTATTTGTTTTACTGGGAAAAGATCTGACTTCTGTGGTGTAGCCCAGGCCAGCCTGGAACTCACTATGTACCCAGGATAGTCTCATCCTCACAATCCTTATGCCTTAGCCTTCCAAATGGGAGGATTATGGATGTCTGTTGTCTTACCTGAATTCTTTTAAAAAGTATTTTATGTACATAGAGGGAGACAGAGAATTGTGCCCACGGTGTCTTATAAACTTTTGGAAGTCATTTTAACTCATCCTGTAGGCTCCTAGATCAAACTCAGATTACCATGTTTTCCTGCAGGTGGTTTGCCCACCTAGCTATCTTGCTGGTCCCCTTACCTGGCTTCTTAGATCTTTGGTTACCATTGAAGTTCAGCACACTTCCTTGTATATATCTTAAGCCTCAGCAAATAACTCTTCTCAGGGGTCTGTTCATAAGCCATGCTCATCCATGCACCGCTGAGAAAACGTCTGACGAGAGAAAGCCAAACAGTTAGGTTTCCTGTGTTCACAGTAGGTGTACTCCATCAATTGACAGTGAATAGTGAGTCAGCAAATCTGAAGCATTTCTCCTAATGTAACCTGCAGAATATGGTCCCGGGAGCCTCTGCTTGTGATATTCTCATCCATGATCAATGTGGAACCTCCTTTTGTTTCTGTTTAAAGATGCCTTTTTTGGACGGCACTGTTGGTCAGATATCAGCGAGAGTAAAGCAACGACACCAACTCATGTTCCTCTAAAACTAGTGCTTTCTGCATGGGGCACACCCAGCCCCTTGCATTTAGAAACACGAAGCTGCCACTGCAGCCTGATACTTGGAGTCCTTCTAAACCGCCTCAGCAAAAAGCATGAAATGCAAAAAACATGGCACTAAGCACTGCATGAGGGATTCTTGTTTGCAGCAGCAGACCCGGGATGATTGAGAGTATCAGGTTTGAGGTCAGATATTAATTCAGAGCTCTGGATTGTCTTTATGGCTTAGTGGAAAAGGCGTGGTTGGCTGGCAGAACCTGGAGGAGGCCTAAGTCACAGTGAATGAGTAGAGGCTGGAAGAAAGAAAGGAAAGGAAAAAGAGGGAGGAAATGGAGGGGAAGAGAAAGGAAAGTGAAGGGAAGAGAGGAAGATACGTTTAGTTATTTTAAAGGTGTCCCTTAAATCCTGCAGAATCATTGTGCAGAAACTGCTGCAGTCTGCTGCAGACAGCGGAAGGTAAAGGTGGCCCTGACTGAGATCTAAGGCGCATGCTCAGGAGCAGGCAGGGAGGGATGGGAGGGGCATGGCTGTGAAGCTAGGCTGAATTGAATGTGAGGCTCCTTTTCCTGTATCTTGGGGTGAGGGGGACTCCATTTCCTACACAAAAACATTCCATAATTCTTCTTAGACTTAACATCTTTTACTTTTTGTGTCCTGTGACCTGCAACTCAGCAGCATTTCTGTGTCAGTTATGGGAGCTAGTCTCTTGCGATCTACAATTTCATCTTGAAGTTTCCATTACTTGAGGTCAAGCAAAGTCCTAAGTGCATTAAATAGAAGATTTCAGAAATAGAACTCCCCATGAATTTTAAATTGTGCATTATTGTGCATGAGAAGTGATAAAATCTTGCTTTATTCCTTGTTGCTCTGCCTTGGGGTCACCAAGTACCCTTCTCCAGTGTGTCCACCAGAGCATGCCACCCGCCTGCTGGTCACAGTCACTTAGTGGTCCTGCTGGTCTTCAGTTTGCTGAAGCATTGCAATGCTTGCAGTCAAAGAAGCCCTAGAAAAGTGTGCAGAGGAAGTCCCGTGGCACAAAAAACGGGAAGGAAAGAGAAATTTTGTCACCATGGGACCTTGGAGGCATGCAAGAGAGTTGGCATAAGTTCTGTATTTTGTGCGACCTTCCCCATTGACTTTGCAAGATTGGGAATCACTTAGAAAACAGACCAGCTAGAGTGCTCTGGAAGTACATTCAGGGAGATATAGCTGAGAAGACACCCTGAAGATGGTGGTTCCGTCATGGGCTGGGGTCCTGCCCCAGTGAAAAGAGAGAATTACCGTCATTCCCTAGCTCCACTTCTTGGTCAGCCTGCTACTGATCCCAGTGTGAGGAGTCCAGCTGCTTGCTCTTCCTTCCCTGCTTTCTTAAACAGAAAGCCCCGCGAAGTCTTCCTTCCCCAAGGTGGCTGTTGTGTATTTGTCACAGCAATAAGAAAAGTAACCAACTCAGCTGCTCTTTGTGGCTTCAAGCACCTTTGTGACATCTCACTGCATCACCCGACATTACTATTCTTGTCAGATTCATATGTCAATTCGTCAGTCTTCACCATGCAGAAGTAAATCTAATAACTAAAGGAAAGGTAGAAGTTCCAGAATATCACATATTTAAAAATACAGAATAAAGTACTTTCTTTGTTAAGTCCTTATGAAGTGGTGCTAGTGACCATGAAGTGATAATGAACACATGTTGGTTGCTCTGTGTCAAGAATTCTACTGCTTCCTGTAAATGATTTACATGAATCCAAATTCTATAACTGGCTTGTTGATTTTTAAATTTTTATTTAACAAACACACTACACAGTATTTATCAACTGGCAAATATTGTTAAGTGCTTTGCAGATATCAGTTTGATCTTCATACCAGTATTACATGGTGTCATTTAACCTGTATTGTACATAAGCTAAGTGTACTGATTACTCTTTTCTCTGTTATTGTGAGACACCACTTAGTCTCAAGCAACTAAAGAGAGAAGGGAGATTTATTCAGCTTACAGTTCCAGAAGGGACATACAATCCTTTATGGTGGAAAAGGCGTGATTGGCTGGCAGAAGCTGGAGGAGCCCTAAGTCACTGCAGACATCATGGAGGTTGAAAACTGCTGCAAAACTGCAAGCTACCGAGCCCATTCACTAGCTCAAGCAGGGTGGGGCTAACCAATCTCAAGGCCCACCCTCTGTGACTGCCGTCCTCTAGGGAGGCGTCACCTTCTAATGGTGCCAGGACTTTCCCAAACAACTAAAGATCCAAACACATGTGGCGAACAACTCACATTTCAAACTACAACAGAGAGAAATTGAGGAATTAAGTAGCGTGCCCAGGGTCACAGGCTAAGTAAATGGGCAGACTCGGCATTTGAACTAAATGCTTTGTCTTGTTACTTTTTTCCAAAAGCCCTGGAAGGTTTTGAAAAAGGAGCAGGGGTGAAGTAGCCACCCGAGGGTCACAGTGACACTGTTGATGTATATCTCACTCCGGAGCCTGAGTCATTAAGACGTGTAACTCAAGGGCTTATCCTGACTTTCAACTGCGCTGCTTCTGGCCCCTTCTAAGATCGTGGAACTTACTTTGTCTGCAGCTTTCTTCATAACACAGCTAGATTACCAGCCTCTGTTTCTAGAGTCGATCTAGGTCCTAGGAGGAAGATATTTCAGGGTGAAAAATGAGCATTAGATCATCACAGAACAAAGACTACACAGTGCTGAGGTTAATGGCTTCAGTCGTGAACTGGCACTGCATTTGAGTCAGGTGGCTCTGCTGCCTGCTGTGAGGTTTGGGAAGCTCACTTCACCTTGCTGAACCTCAGTATATATTATTGTGAGTAAGTCCGCTGGGATACTATTCCAGGGATTCAATACCTATGTGGCCCAAGAGGTGGCCTTGGCACACACAGAACATCCCTGGGAGACGCAACACTTGGAAGCTATGCAGGTTTAGCTGTCACCTCAGGTGCTACAGATGTTCATCATGACACATCATCTGCTGTTTCCATGTGTGGACATCACATCACACTCTTGGTTTGATGTGTACCAAATAGAAAGGTATTGTTGGAATAATGAATCACATGCAGTTAAGTCACACTGCAATATTGTCTCCTCAGACTTCCTCCACTGTCTCCCAGGCACCCCTAGATTATAAGCCCTCAGACTCCCCTCTCTGGGGGAGTTCACTGCTCAAATGTCTTCCACCTTTCTCAGCTGCAATGTCTTATTGGAGACGAGAGCTTTTTGCAAAGGTAGTAATTACATTCATTTTCTCCATGTTGTCTCGTAGCCCTTGCAGGATTGCTTACATCTTTATGAAAATGTCTGTTGTCATTCCTTCTGAAATTCCTAACCAGAAGCCAGGTGTCAAGGGATCCCACAAGGTCTGCCTTACCTGCATGTGACTTCTGACCTTTGTCTTCCCCTTTGGTGACCTTCGGTGCACAGTTTGTGCTCTGGCAGCCATTAGTAGTGCTTTGGAATCACAGAACTTAGAGACACTGAAGAAGATGCTGGTGAGAGGGAGGCGAGAAAAATGTGTTTCAGGGTTTGGCTGTGTCAAACGATATCAGGAAAAAGGAACTTGTTTAGCTGTGACCCTTTGCAGGGGCAGAAAAGGTTAAGTCGTGCTTTATGAAATGTAGCCATCATTACCTTGCCCGCTTTATCACTTCTATCCCAAGGAACATAAACTCCTACAATGCAGAAGAAAATGAAACCTCCTTTTTCCTTTCCTTCTCTTTTGTACAGCTCAAGCCTAAAGTTGCACCTGGCTTTGGGAAAAAAATGCATATATTTTTATGACAAGCACTCCATTTGGCTTGACAGTAGCTGGAAGCAAAGGCAATTATGGATCTATCCAGACAGTTTCTGTGCATCCAATAGCATTTAAATAGTCCCCTGCCCATCTCCTGACCGAGTGGTGGGTAATACAATTCCCTGAAGCTTCAGAAACCGTTCTAGGGGGAACTTCGGGTTGATTCTCTTGGCAAGATGCTTTAAACACCTTGAGAAACATCTGGGTGCCATAGCATTTTGGAAAATGCTGTATTCTATAAACATAAAAACACCTTACTGAGTATTATTTAGAATTCCATAGTTAGTAGATCCCCACAGGGAAAAACTGTTTCTTTAGGTATTTTGAATCTGCTTTCACACGTGATATGGTGAGTAGTTATGGAATGTGCTTCTGAAATGATCATTTTGTAAGAAATATAGGGCTTGATCAGAGAAGAAGTGACATTCATAAGAAAAACTGCTGTCAAAGTATATATTGGGGCCATGTAAAAAGAGATGCTAGCTTTGGAAATCCAAGCAGATACCATTAATTTGCTTTAGAAAGAAATAAACACTTCAGGAAAAGTTTCATTCCTTCTTTGTCTTTGGGAAATCAAAGCTCTTTTTTTTTTTAAATCAATTGTGCGTGCGTGCGTGTGCATGTGTGTGTGTGTGTGCGTGTGCGTGTATGTGTGTGTGTGTGTAGAACCTCGGGTGAATTCGGGAACCACCATGGACGCCTCCACCTCCTCCTTGTTGACTCTGCCCTGGTATTCACAGGCTCTGCCCTATCAGGACCAGAAACGCAAGCCGCCCCCGCTTCTGCCTGGTGTCTATACGTGGGGTCTTGGATCCGAACTCAGGACCTTCCACCTGCAAGGCAGAAGCTTAACCCCCGAGCCACCTCTCCAGCCCCCAAAGCTCTTTTTTGTAATGTGGATAATATTAAGAAATTCAAATTAGTTCCGTGTGGTATTCAGACAGCTAGAAACTGCAATAAGCATTGTTAGTTGGAGTTGCATGCAGAGTAAAACCAGGTTGCATAGAGTGATTTCGCTTTCCCATGGGTATTTTAGATTAGGCTTTAATAACAAAAATTCAAGATCATGCAATATGAGCCAAATTATAGAAACTCTAGTGCATTAACCTCACTCATCCCACTCAATAAATCTATATTAAATATCCTCTGGATACAGATGCTATTCTGAGTCTTTGAGAGTCTCTACAGGAATAAAATAATGCAAAATACCGCTGGAACACACTTCTCTGTGAGTTCCTAGCACTTGTATGTCTTTCTTAAGTCTCAAACAGAGACATCATCTACCTTGAAACATACCCGCATATTGTAAAGTTTCACAGGGAATTAATATATAATTGTTCATTTTTTATATTTTATTTTTTATTTTATTTGTGTGTGTGTGTGTGTGTGTGTGTGTGTGTGTGTAAAACAGGGCATTGTGTGTACCATGAAGAAACTTCATGGATTACTCTATCTCCTTTTGGCTTTGTGCTGATTTTTCTCAGACTCAAAAAGTATTAGCCGCTGCCATTTTTGTCTGACGTTTTTTACCTGGGTCTGTTTAGTTGAACCCAGCTCCTTTTGATTACCAAGCAGTCTTAACCCCTGAACCATCTCTCTGGCCCAGAATTAATGTATCTTATACATTATTTTTTCTCACATGACAGTTCCCGCTCTGAGGGACAGATGATGATTTCA